>SSNR01000274.1:544246-578267 GCA_006937965.1 Callopanchax toddi | reverse complement strand
TGGTTCTGGTTGGTCCTCCTGGTTCTGGTTGGTCCTCCTGGTTCTGGTTGTTTCTCCTGGTTCTGGTTGGTCCTCCTGGTTCTGGTTGGTCCTCCTGGTTCTGGTTGGTCCTCCTGGTTCTGGTTGGTCCTCCTGATTCTGGTTGGTCCTCATGGTTCTGGTTGGTCCTCCTGGTTCTGGTTGGTCCTCCTGGTTCTGGTTGGTCCTCCTGGTTTGATGTGTTTTTTTCCAGATAAAACCTCCTTCTTGTGTGAACAGTAAATGTCAGACGTGGAACTTTAACATTCAGAGATTGTGTGTGTTGGTCCCAGAGGAGAGGGGGATGGGGGGTCTGTCCCCGAGGACCTGTCCCAATCGTAGAACATTGATCTAACCAGGCGTCCAATCAGAGCCGTCCAGATCAACGCTATAGATTTACAATAAAAGCAGGACATTACTGAGCAGGATGGGTGCTCTGTGTCTCCAGCTCTGTGTCTCCTGCTCTCTGTCCCCTGCTCTGTGTGTCCTGCTCTTTGTCCCCTGCTCTCTGTGTCCTGCTCTCTGTCCCCTGCTCTGTGTCTCCTACTCTGTGTCCCCTGCTCAGTTTGTCCTTATTTCCTTAATATTCCTGAATGCTGTGATCTACTTTGATTGACACAAAGGTCAGCAGGGGACGACCTCTGGTCTAGAAGCTTGTGGAGCGCCTGGACTGGAAGGTTATTTTGGTCTCTAGTTCTACTTGGTGTAGAGGCTGATCTCGTCAGGATGCTGGATAGAAGCAGAGGTCAGAGGTCAAGTATGAGTCCTGGTTTAAGCTGCAGTGAGCAGGAAGAGCTGCGGGTATATCACAGGAGCTCAGACTGATCCACAAGCGTCAGAGCTGAGCCTCAGTCAGAACCTCAGGGGACCTCGCCATCAGAACTTTTTGTCCAGGTGTCTCCATTAGACCGCCGGTGCAGCAGGGGCCCTCGGGGGCCCTCAGGGCTCACTCAGGCTTGATGTAATCCAGAAAAGAATTGTTCTGCAGCCCAGGGAGTCCACATCAACCCACAGGAGAGTCCAGAGGATGGGGGATGGCCAAGCTGACACCACCAGCATGATGATGATGATGATGATGATGATGATGATCAAACTTGAAGATGAAGAGGGTCGTTCCAGTCTGCAGGAAACACCATGTTTCTCTGTTAGTTTAAAACTGACATCAACAAACCAGAAACCAGCGCTGGAACCTCTGAGACAACAAACAGAAACCCAGCAGGACTCTCAGATTCTACTGGTTAAACCAGCACTTCTCAAATAGTGGGGCGCGCCCCCCTGAGGGGGTGTGGTGAGGGTGCACGAGAGACGGGAGGACTTTTTAGGATTAGTGTCTAAATTCATGTTTGGGCGGGCTTTCGTGTTGCAGTGGCTTTTTACAGACTTTTGTGCAGGATAACGTTGAGTATCTGGCAACCTAGAGCAGTTTACAGAGCGGGGAGGTGGGATGGAGACATTTGTCGAGTTCGTCGGCAGAAAATAACCAGGAAGTGCCACGAATCAGACGCAGACTCATCTATGCTCATAGACGGGCTGACAGAAAATAATTGAGAAACAAAACCAATCAGTTTTGACACATCAGGTCCAATCAGCTGTGACGACCATTAGAACTATTACTACAGATTCCATCAAAACAAGGTCCGGTTCTACAAAACCTCTGGATCCAGAACTCTTCTTCAGTGGATCAACACCCTCAGCAATGGAGTTTATCAGTCCTTTACAAAAAGCAGGGAAACCTTTGATTTGGGTATTGTTGGTCTCAGATTTGGACCAGAACCAAGTCAGATGTCAGTTTCTGGTCCCATCAGGTTTTTTGATCCATGAGCTCCAGACTCCAGTCATCTCCGGGTATTACAGAAACAATCAGATGGAACCAGTCAAAGTTCAGACACCTGGACTTTAATCCAGTACCATCTAGAGTCACTCTGACAGACCAGAACCAGCAACCCAGTTTCCTGCTAGAGTCCTCCTGGAGTCCTGATCCACATCCTGCTTGTGGATTCAGAACCGTCAGCTGGTTCCACTTCCTGCTGACTCCTAATTGGATTGGATGTGATTACATCACCACCTGCAGGTTTGTTATGCACCTCAGCATCAGCATCCAGCGGCGCCCAGCCCCCCACCCCCATCCCCACGCACCGGGGGGAACTCGCACCACAGGATCATGGGAAATTTAAGAATCCCCACTTCTCCTTTCACCAAATCCCCTCCCAGCATGCACCTCACCCCCTCAAGGCAAAACACCTTGTTAATCTCCACAGAGTGATGTCAGTGGCCCCGCCCCCTCCTCAGAGCCAGTGTGAGAGAGAGTTTATCGATCGCCCACCGATCCTTGTGTTGGTTAGTGGGGGGGTGGGGTGGTGTCCCTCTCTGATTCTCACCCACAGACTCAACTACAGTCCAGGTTCCAGTCATAGTCCTAGTCCTTGTTCTGGTCCTGGTCTTGATCCAGGTTCTGGTCTTGGTCCAGGTTCTGGTCCTGGCCCAGGTTCTGGTCCTGGTCCTGGTCTTGGTCCAGGTTCTGGTCCTGGTCCAGGTTCCGGTCCTGGTTCTGGTCTTGATCCAGGTTCTGGTCCTGGTCCAGGTTCTAGTCCTGGTCCTGGTTCTGTTATTTTATTTTTGCAAAAATTTTGAATTTAGAAAAAAAAATTCCTGTAACAAAACAGACTAATTATTAATTAGTAATATTGTTTTAATAATGACATGTTGATGTTTCTGACTCTGGCAGTGATTCAGTTTTTATTGTTATTTTATTTTTGTGTTTTTTATAGTTTCAGACTAGTAAAACAATTTGAGTTGTTTTTGTGTTTAAAGCTGCATTAAGTACATTTTAAAAACGATTCAGCTTAAAACTTTTTATTCATGCCTCCTAACAACGTTCTAAAATAGCATAGCTATAAATATATTGTGGTGATTAAAACCCCCCGAAAGATATCAATAAAGTGGTGATCCCGCAGTTCTCTATAAACCTCAGCCAATCATACGTTTCAGACCAAAAGCAACTATTGGACATTCCGGCTGTCTGTCTCACTGAAGCGCCGCACTTCCTGACTGCATGGATTCTCTAACTCTAACTCTAAGCTAACATCCTGGAAGGACAGAAACGGCCATCTGTCAGCACTTCAATTTTAGGAAAAAATACCAGAGTCCCTAAAAGAAGAACACCTTTTTAGCTAGCAGAAAACAAAAAAATGTTTGGACGTATAGAGGAAAAATCAGGGTGAACGTTTCAACAGTTGATGTTTGGCTCTTTATTGTTACTGTGGCAATGTGCGGTCCCATGTCCGGGGGAGGCTGGCCTAGAGATTATAGCCGACTGGAGGGGTGAGAGCTCTTGAGATGTGTTTGTGTAAAAAAGCTATCTATACCTAGCTTATTTGCAGATTATCAAGTGTAACTTTAAAGGTTCTGGCCAGACCTGGCATGAAAATCATAAAAATTATATGTAGCTATAGTTTACCATCTATATAACAATAAATAGTTTTCATTTTTTAAATTTTATTAAGGAATTTAGTCATAAATCAAATACATTTCTGGAGAAATTCCCTCATCTCATCACTGAAGGGTTGTGTTCCATACGTCACTTGATGACGTGCATTGAGGAATTTGCTGCTGTAAACAAACTGTCACCAATCTAAAATGATGGATCTAAAAGATGATCCACAGATTCCAACAATATGTCCCTCTGGGTGCTGAAGAACCACTTATTCCTCCTTGACTACAGCCAAAAACAGCAGCCAAGTTAGCACACTAGCATTCAGATCAGCTAGTTGTTGGAGTCAAACTGGGACACGTAAGTTGGACTCATGACACTGATATGTGTTGTCCTCATCTGAATTGAATTCCAGGGGAGACAATACTGACCAACTAGCAGGTTTCAGATCTGACTCTGATGAAATGTCATCTGACAGTTTGAAACGCATCAAATCCCACAAAGGTGAGTGTTTACTAGCATCCTCATATCTATGCCAAGGAGACTTCCTAGTGACATAAGAGACTTGGTGACTAGGACCGGAAACAGTATTTTAATTTTTCTGCGCTGTTTAAAAACATTGTATTTTCTTAAAATCAAAGTTGTGGGAACAAAAAACTTTTTTCGACAAATGTTAACTCTCCTCTGGCCAGTTGGACAAGGGGCTTCATCTGCTGACTCAGCAGTAGCTGGGCCAAACCAGGACCAGAACCAGGACTAGAACCAGGACCAGAACCAGGACTAGAACCAGGACCAGAACCAGGACTAGAACCAGGACCAGGACCAGAACCAGGACTAGAACCAGGACTAGAACCAGGACCAGAACCAGAACCAGGACCAGGACCAGGACCAGAACCAGGACTAGAACCAGGACCAGGACTAGAACCAGGACCAGAACCAGGACTAGAACCAGGACTAGAACCAGGACTAGAACCAGGACTAGAACCAGGACCAGAACCAGGACTAGAACCAGGACCAGAACCAGGACTAGAACCAGGACCAGGACCAGAACCAGGACTAGAACCAGGATCAGGACTAGAACCAGGACCAGAATCAGGACCAGAACCAGGTCTCTCTCTCTCTCTCTCTCTCTGTTTCTCTTTCTCTCTCTGTCCCTCTCTCTCTGTGTCCCCCCTCTCTCTCTCTGTCCCTCTCTCTCTCTCGCTCTGTCTCTCTCTCTCTCTCTCTCCCTCCCCCCTCCTCTCTCTGTCTCTCTCTCTCTCTCTCTCCATCCCCCCTCCTCTCTCTCTCTCTCTCTGTCCCTCTCTCTTTCTCCCCTTCTCTCTCAGGCTCTCTCACCCTCCTGTTATTCACTCAGTGTTTGTGCCAGTTAAGAATACATAACCTAACATCTCACACACACACACACACACACACACACACACACACACACACACACACACACACACACACACACACACACAGGGAGTGCTGTAATCAGGACGATGAGAGCGCTGTGGCTAATTAAGGATGATCGTTGGCGCGCTGCAGCCTCACCAGCAGCTGTGGGGGAGGGGAGTGTGTGTTCTCCATCCAGCCGCCGTGGCTGCGCTCGCTGGCGTTGGTTTGGCTCTTCGCTGCAGCTCGACTGGGCTCTACTCAGGTGTTTTAACAGGATGATATCGAGTCACATATCTGATGCTCCACCTGAAACTCTGGTTTCTTCACCATGTCAGTTACTTTCAGTGTTTGACTGAGGCGAGCTTGTGATCCTCATCTGATCTCATAACTCACTGATTCATGTAGTTAATTAGATGAACTTGATGGTGAGTTGAAGGCCTGACCCTGGAGCAGTTTCCAGGCTCAGCACTTCGTCTTTTCATCTTCACAAAAATAAAAAGCTGTGAACAGTTTCTTAACGTCAGGTTTCTCTCCTGGTCCATGGTTGATGTTTAATTCTACACAGTACAACATCAACATCCAGGTTCTGGAGAGGTCCAGTCAGAGAAATCTGTCCACTGCTGCCTCAACGGCTGATTGTGATTGGCTCAGACAACTGTCAATCACTGGTCTCAGGACTCTTTGTTTAAACCATCTTACACGATAACTGTTACTGTCTAAAATCAGCCGAGTGATGCTGTTCAGTGGATCAACTCCACAACAAACAGCTGCAGGTTTCATGTTTCAGACTCTTAATACTGTGGTGACGGAGGACAGGAAGTACCCAAAGTCTGTCAAAACCGTTAAAAACCGGAAACGTTGTAACAAAATAAAATCTGTTCATCTGTCCTCTTCTGTTTTACATTTTAAACATCTTGAACCATTTAATCTGTTTCTAGTTTTATTTTCAGACACTTTAGAACCTTTAACCTAAAAACCAGACATCACTGGTGTGTGTGTGTGAGAGTGAGTGTGTGTGAGTGTGTGTGTGTGTGAGAGAGAGTGTGAGAGAAAGTGAAATGTGAAGCGGGCAAGTCCAGACACGACAACAGCAGGAGATGGAGTGGGGGGGTGAGGAGAAAGGGGGATGTGAGAATGAGCCTGTGGAGAGGAGGGGGGAGGGGCAGATTAGGAGCATATTGATTTCTATATAAAGATGGAGGGATGTGATATGGGGGGCAGGGTTTGGGTTACATAACCACCAAAAACCCTGTCTGTCTGAACTAAGGTCCACTTACTGCAGCGCCTCCTCCCAGAGCTCTCAGCAGCACCTGATCCAATCAGCTGTCTGGAGTAAACATCAGAACTCAACAAACAACATGTTTATTTATCAAAAATGAGATTTATTTACATAAACAGAAAAAAACAGGACCTTCTACCACCCTGTGGTAGAGTCACAGGGAGGGACAGGGGAACTAAACAGTCTGGTCCAGAGGTCCAGTTCTCTCCTGGACTGTCCACTGAAGTCCATCCAGCAGGTTGGGGAGGAGGGGATGTTGTCTAAGCTGACATCCATAACACCTCCCACACCCTACAGGAGACTGTAGGAGCTCTGAAGACCCTCCTACTCACCTGGCTATTAGTTCGTCCTACTCATCTTTACTAGTCAGCTAACTCCAGCTAAATGTGTAAAAACAGGAAGTCACAGAAGCCAGGTGATATGATCAACATTCAACACCTGAACAAAGGGTCAGAGGTGAATGTTGAGGAAACATCACATTGGTTCACATGGAGGGGGTGGGGCTTAAAACTGCTACTGTAACCAATCACAGGGAGTGTTTGGATAGCTTTGGCTGTTGGGTTCCTTTGTAGATTGTTTATTTGACCATTAGGTCACATGATGGTCACATGATAGTCAGTGATAAATAACCTGTATTTTAACAGCATTTGTCTGCTACCATACACCAGAACCTCCTACCTCCACAAGCCTCTCCTACCTCCACCAGACCCTCCTACCTCCACAAGACTCTCCTACCTCCATCAGACCCTCCTACCTCCACCAGACCCTCCTACCTCCACAAGCCTCTCCTACCTCCACCAGACCCTCCTACCTCCACAAGCCTCTCCTACCTCCATCAGACCCTCCTACCTCCATCAGACCCTTCCACCACACCCTCCTACCTTCACCAGGCCCTCCTACCTCCACCAGTCCCTCCTACCTTCACCAGGTCCTCCTACCTCCATCAGACCCTCCTACCTCCATCAGACCCTTCCACCACACCCTCCTACCTCTACCAGACCCTCCTACCTCTACCAGACCCTCCTACCTCCATCAGACCCTTCTACCTTCACCAGACCCTCCTACCTTCACCAGACCCTCCTACCTTCACCAGGCCCTGCTACTTTCACCAGACCCTCCTACTTCCATCAGACCCTCCTACCTCTACCAGACCCTCCTACTTCCATCAGACCCTCCTACCTCCATCAGACCCTCCTACCTTCACCAGACCCTCCTACCTTCACCAGGCCCTGCTACTTTCACCAGACCCTCCTACCTCTACCAGACCCTCCTACCTCTACCAGACCCTCTTACTTCCACCAGACCCTCCTACCTGTACCAGACCCTTCTACTTCCACCAGACCCTCCTACCTCCACCAGACCCTCCTACCTCTACCAGACCCTTCTACCTCCACCAGACCCTCCTACCTCCACACAATCACGCACGCACGCGCACGCACACACACACACACACACACACACACACACACACACACACACCAGACCCTCCTACCTCCACCAGCCCCTCCTACCTCCACCAGACCCTCCTACCTCCACCAGACCCTCCTACCTCCATCAGACCCTTCCACCACACCCTCCTACCTCTACCAGACCCTCCTACCTCCACCAGACCCTCCTACCTTCACCAGACCCTCCTACCTCCATCAGACCCTCCTACCTCTATCAGACCCTCCTACCTCCACCAGACCCTCCTACCTCCACCAGACCCTCCTACCTTCACCAGGCCCTGCTACCTCTGTCAGACCCTCCTACCTCTACCAGACCTTCCTACCTCCAACAGGCCCTCCTACCTTCACCAGGCCCTCCTACCTTCACCAGTCCCTCCTACCTCTATCAGACCCTCCTACCTCTACCAAACCCTCCTACCTCCACAAGCCTCTCCTACCTCCACCAGACCCTCCTACCTTCACCAGGCCCTGCTACCTCTATCAGACCCTCCTACCTTCACCAGGCCCTCCTACCTCCACCAGACCCTCCTACCTCCACCAGACCCTCCTACCTCCACAAGCCTCTCCTACCTTCACCAGACCCTCCTACCTCCACCAGACCCTCCTACCTTCATCAGACCCTCCTACCTCTCTCAGACCCTCCTACCTTCACCAGGCCCTGCTACCTTCACCAGACTCTCCTACCTTCACCAGACCCTCCTACCTTCACCAGACCCTCCTACTTCCACCAGACCCTCCTACCTCTACCAGACCCTCCTACCTCCATCAGACCCTCCTACCTCCATCAGACCCTCCTACCTCCACCAGACCCTCCTACCTCCACAAGCCTCTCCTACCTTCACCAGACCCTCCTACCTCCACCAGACCCTCCTACCTCCACCAGACCCTCCTACCTCCACCAGACCCTCCTACCTCTATCAGACCCTCCTACCTCTACCAGACCCTCCTACCTCCACAAGCCTCTCCTACCTCCACCAGACCCTCCTACCTTCACCAGGCCCTGCTACCTCTATCAGACCCTCCTACCTTCACCAGGCCCTGCTACCTCTATCAGACCCTCCTACCTCCAACAGACCCTCCTACCTCCACCAGACCCTCCTACCTCCACCAGACCCTCCTACCTCCACCAGACCCTCCTACCTCCACCAGACCCTCCTACCTTCACCAGACCCTCCTACCTCCACCAGGCCCTCCTACCTTCACCAGGCCCTCCTACCTTCACCAGGCCCTCCTACCTCCACCAGACCCTCCTACCTCCACCAGACCCTCCTACCTTCACCAGACCCTCCTACCTTCACCAGACCCTCCTACCTCCACCAGACCCTCCTACCTTCACCAGACCCTCCTACCTCCATCAGACCCTCCTACCTCCATCAGACCCTTCCACCACACCCTCCTACCTCTACCAGACCCTCCTACCTTCACCAGACCCTCCTACCTCCATCAGACCCTCCTACCTCCACCAGACCCTCCTACCTTCACCAGGCCCTCCTACCTCTATCAGACCCTCCTACCTCCACAAGCCTCTCCTACCTTCACCAGACCCTCCTACCGCCATCAGACCCTTCTACCTTCACCAGACCCTCCTACCTTCAGCAGACCCTCCTACCTCTACCAGACCCTCCTACCTCTACCAGACCCTCCTACCTCCATCAGACCCTTCTACCTTCACCAGACCCTCCTACCTTCACCAGACCCTCCTACCTTCACCAGACCCTTCTACCTTCACCAGACCCTCCTACCTTCACCAGACCCTTCTACCTTCACCAGACCCTCCTACCTTCACCAGGCCCTGCTACTTTCATCAGACCCTCCTACCTCTACCAGACCCTCCTACTTCCACCAGACCCTCCTACCTCTACCAGACCCTCCTACCTTCACCAGACCCTCCTACCTCCACCAGACCCTCCTACCTTCACCAGGCCCTCCTACCTCCATCAGACCCTCCTACCTTCACCAGACCCTCCTACCTCCACCAGACCCTCCTACCTCCACCAGACCCTCCTACCTCCACCAGACCCTCCTACCTTCACCAGGCCCTGCTACTTTCACCAGACCCTCCTACTTCCATCAGACCCTCCTACCTCTACCAGACCCTCCTACTTCCACCAGACCCTCCTACCTCCACCAGACCCTCCTACCTTCACCAGACCCTCCTACCTCCACCAGACCCTCCTACCTTCACCAGACCCTCCTACCGCCATCAGACCCTTCTACCTTCACCAGACCCTCCTACCTCCACCAGACCCTCCTACCTCCACACAATCACGCACGCACGCGCACGCACACACACACACACACACACACACACACACACACACACACACACACACACACACACACACACACACACACACACACACACACACACACACACACACACACACACACACACACACACACACTCACAAACACTCAGCTTCAGCTCTGACTTCTTTTTTCTCACTGTTTCAAACTGTTGCCAAACAAGCAGCTCCACACTTTTTTTTCTGTGCAAGCGTGAAAACAATCGAGCAGCTGAGCAGAGCCGCATCCTGCTACACGCACGTACGCATGCACGCACGCACGCACGCACGCACACACACACACACACATACACACACACACACACAAATCAATACCAATTTATAATTCAGGATTGCTGGAGTTTGGGTTTTAGGGCAGCCTGGCTTCCAGCCTTCATAAATATTACAGTGTTATTGACTTGATCTCAATGAATTGGAGATTTTCTTCCTCTGCGTTTTTTTTCTCTTCTTCATTGCCCCCCCCCCCCCCTTTGTTTGTGTTTCTGAGGAATAAAGTCTTGTTTTATTTTCAGTAGATAGAGATAAGACAGCAAACAGGAGATAGCACAGTGGCTAAAAGTCCTGAAATGAGGCCAAACGCCCTGATCACCACATGCACTAGGATAAATACACACACACACACACACACACAAGTTGTTTTAGGACATGAGCTAGTGTGTGTGTGTTCGGAAACAATCATTCAGGTTTTAAACCACTTATCTGATTGGTTGATAGGTTTTAATGTCAGTAAACATCCTCCATCAAAGAGAAGTACACAAACACGTCTACACACTCTAAACAGTTATTTTTGTATTTTTGAAAAATTGTAAAACTGATTTTACCCAGAATCCTCTCTTCCTCAGCCCCCCCCCCACACACATATTGATTTTCCTTCTGACCACCAGCAATTTTCTTATTTTTCTCTCAGCTGATCCTCCACTGACACACACTAATGACAGTGTGTGTGTGTGTCTGTGTGTGTGTGTGTTGATCTGCGATACATTAAACTGTCTAACAGAAACATTGAAATGTAAAATCCAGATCCATTCAGGATTCAGACGTGAGTTAAACTAAACTCAGACATTAGAGCAGATAAACATCAGTTGATGAAGCGATGAGAGATGACTGTTGGTTGTTGACCTGATCGATCAGATGGTTTTTATTGATCTGTGAGGGAAGCTGCAGAGGACGGCGGTTTATACGGAATAAAAACGCGATCGAAGACAACAGAGAGTCTAAAGCAGGTTAATGTGAGGCTGGACTCATTAAACAGAGACAGGATGCTTCTGTTTATCAACTATCTGGTATTTGACTCATTAAATAGAGATTATATAAGAACAAAAGATTGATGCTCATTTTGACGGACTGCCTCTCAGGATGGAACAGGTTCCAGGTAAACCCTGAACCAGGATCAGTTCCTTCTCCAGAAGTTAAAACCATCCTTAGTTTGGCTGTTTCTGACATGTAAAAGGAAAATTAAAATACTACACTAATCTAGTATTTCAGTAAGTAACAGAATGTCTGACATCTCAGCGATGTGATGAGTTTTGTTCTCCACGAGGTCGAGTCAGAACCCATCTCTGGAACCAGTCCAACTCTCCATTAATCATTTATTAAAGTTTTCAACAATAAACATAATGAAAGTATTAGAAAGTTTAATCTCAACTCAGACTTTATTTATAGAACATTTAAAGCTGCACTCGGTAGATTGGTAAACAAGCTAGGTATCGCTAGCTATTTTACACAAACACGTCTCAGAGCTCTCACCCCTCGTCGGGTATAATCTGTAGACCAGCCTCCTCCGCATTGCCTCAGTAACAACAGAGAGCAAAACTCCTGAAACGTTATCCCAGGTTTTTCCTCTTTCTACGTCCAAACATTTTTAGTTTTCTGCTAGCTGAAAGGTGTTTTTCTTTTTTGGGACTCTGGTATTTTTTACTAAAATTGAAGCACTAACAGCTGGCTAATTCTGTCCTCTCACTTCCTGGATGTTCTGCTTTAAAATGCTCCAGCACGCATTCATGGAAGATCCAAGCAGTGAGGAAGTGAGGCGCTTCAGCGAGACAGACAGCCGGATTGTCCAATCATTGCTTTCAGTCCGAAACGTCTGATTGGCTGAGGTTTTTAGAGAACTGCGGGACAACCACTTTATTGATTTCTTTTGTTTTTTTTATTGCCACAATATACAGTATTTATAGCTATACTATGTTAGAAAGTTGTTAAGAGGCATGAAAAAAATGTTTGAAGCTACATTTTTTACCAAGCTACAGAGTGCAGCTTTAAAACAACAAGTTGACCAAAGTGCTGTACAGTTCGGAGTGAATATAAAACCCTGATAAAACATGGATCGGTACTAATGACTGAGTAAAAATAGAACAAAATAAATACAAAAACACAATCTATGCTACTCCTGTAGGCGTCCTGGTCTTCAGCCGGGTTTTGGGGACCTCCAGCAGGACCTGATCCTGACTGGAGGATGAATGAGCAGCAGGTCATCTAGAAGATGAAAAACAAAAAGCAGGATTTTAAAACCAGTTCTAAAATGAACCGTAACCAGTGCAGTCCAGTCAACTTCATTCTGTTTCTCAATGAAGTATTTGTCATAATAAGAACGACTAACACCTCTGGATCAGACTAATACAGTACATGTAGGATTTCAGTTTTGGTACCAAAAGTCCAAAATATGTCATTTTATTTAAGATATCATGACTCAAACATTAATGCTGTCAGATAAGTTGATCTCCTCCTCTGTGGGCTCAGGTGGGACTCCTGTTCTAATGTTTGGATCTGATGTTGATATTTTAGAATAAAGCTCCTAAACCATCATTAAGGATCAGGTTCCTCTGAAAGAACTCGACTGACAGAGACTCGTAACCTTCAGCCTCATCAGACCTGCTGTCCCCTGGTTTCTGGAGACCAGGAGCAGCGCTCAGAGCCGGATCAGCAGCAGGAATTACATTCTGGTCACACCAAACCTCCGGCTCTGCCTTTCTGGCTGGTGGCGGTCGTTTGCTGCAGGATAATCATGACTGAAATATTGAAGCGGTGGCGTTTTGGAGGCAAGTGGAGCTGAAATTTGGCAGAGTGAAGCGTGGGGGGTGGGGGGGTTCATCCTCTGCCTGCCCGCAGTCGTCTTTCTTCAGCCCCGCAGTAAAACCCCTCTTAGTGGGTAGTGCCATCTGGCCGGGGCCCTTGTGGAGGCGTAACGGGGCCCAAAAACTCGGGGTCGCGATGCTTTACTGCCCAAGCCTGCTGCCTGCAGATGGCAGCGGGCGTGCCGCTGGAAAACGCCAAGGTCGTGACGGCATGTGGCGCGGTGGAGGGGAGAGCTAAATGGCAGCAGAGGTAGGGGGTGAGGATGAGGGAGGATGAAGGGGGAGGAGGGGAGGCACCGCTGGAGCCATGGTAACATCAGGGCCGTGCTATGCTACATTAAAGAGCAGCGCTAGCTCGCCATATGGGAGGGATACTGCTATCAAAGCTAATAGCTATGTTAGCTTAATGCACGCACGCACACGCACACACACACACACACACACACACACACAGGCAGGAGTTCAGGCTGGTAACAAACTTTACGTGTGTGTCTGCTGTAACACACACACTAACAGCGAGGTGGCAGCTGGTGGAGAGAAAAGAGTCCCAGTACAAAGGAATTTAATAAGAGAACAGCTGAACCACACACACACACACACACACACACACACACACACACACACACACACACACACACACACACACACACACACACACACACACACACACACACACACACACACACACACACACATTTCACTCCAAGTGTCGGCTTCAAACAACAAAAAAAAAAACAACTAATTTAATCCTTCCTCATTACCAGAACCAGCATGGTTACCATCAGACGGGGAACAGAACCAGGTCTGCATCCTGACCCCATCAGCCGATCAGCCACAACATTATGACCACTGACAGGTAGTTCACCTGGTTACCATGGCAGCAGTCAGCAGGCAGGGCCTATCAGGCAGCAGGTGAACTCTGAGGATCTAAGCAGCTTTAACCAGAACCGACCCGAGTCAGAACTCCTCAGAGCTGCAGCAGTGATGGAGGTTCTGGTCTTTAGAGATCAGAACCAACTGGTCCAAGGAGGGATAACCACGGAACCAAAGACAGAGGTAGTTCGATCTGTGAGTTCCTCTTAACTGGGAAACACATGGCACCAGGTGCATTATGGGAAGCAGGCAGGTGCAGTGAGGAGCTTTGGACCAGATAAATCCTGAGTCCTGGATGAACTTCTTGCATCCACTTAAACCTTACCATAATTGAATGAATTTGTTTCAGTTACTTCAGTATAGATTTCCAGAAATGATAAGAAAGAAAAAAAAAAAGAAATAAAAGCATAGATACCACATATGTTTGTCTATTAGCATTAGCATTATCCTGCTATTAGAGACCACTGGCATCAGGGGCATTCTGGGTAAAACTTTTCAAATTAAAAACTTGCTTCTCTGTGGCTTTGGTTTGGCAAAGTGGGACACCACCTGAACCACCTGAACCACCTGAACACACCTGAACCACCTGAACACACCTGAACCACCTGAACACACCTGAACCACCAGAACACACCTGAACAC
The DNA here is from genome assembly GCA_006937965.1 of Callopanchax toddi. Classification (NCBI taxonomy): domain Eukaryota; kingdom Metazoa; phylum Chordata; class Actinopteri; order Cyprinodontiformes; family Nothobranchiidae; genus Callopanchax; species Callopanchax toddi. The sequence goes on along the minus strand of SSNR01000274.1, from coordinate 563,817 downwards.
ACCTGAACCACCTGAACCACCTGAACACACCTGAACCACCTGAACCACCTGAACACACCTGAACCACCTTAACACACCTGAACCACCTGAACCACCTTAACACACATGAACACACCTGAACCACCTTAACACAGCTGAACCAACTGAACACACCTGAACCACCTTAACACACCTGAACCACCTGAACACACCTGAACCACCTTAACACACATGAACACACATGAACACACCTGACCACACCTGACCACACTTGAACACACCTGAACCATCTGAACACACCTGAACCACCTGAACAGACCTGAACCACCTTAACACACCTGAACCACCTGAACCACCTTAACACACATGAACACACATGAACACACCTGACCACACCTGACCACACCTGAACACACCTGAACCACCTGAACAGACCTGAACCACCTGAACTACCTGAACCACCTTAACACACATGAACACACCTGAACCACCTGAACCACCTGAACACACCTGAACCACCTGAACCACCTTAACACACCTGAACCACCTTAACACACATGAACACACATGAACACACCTGAACACACCTGACCACACCTGACCACACCTGAACACACCTGAACACACCTGATCACACCTGAACCACCTGAACACACCTGACCACACCTGAACACACCTGAACCACCTGAACCACCTGAACCACCTGAACACACCTGAACACATCTGAACCACCTGAACACACCTAAACCACCTTAACACACCTGAACTCACCTGAACCACCTGAACACACCTGAACCACCTGAACACACCTGAACCACCTGAACACACCTGAACCACCTGAACACACCTGAACCACCTGAACTCACCTGAACCACCTGAACACACCTAAACCACCTGAACACAGATGAACCACCTGACCACACCTGAACCACTTGACCACACCTGACCACACCTGAACACACCTGACCACACCTGAACACACCTGAACCACCTGACCACACCTGAACACACATAAATAAACCGGAACCACCTGACCACACCTGAACACACCTGAACACACATGAACACACCCGAACCACCTTAACACACCTGAACCACCTGAACACACCTGCACACACCTTAACACACATGAACACACCTGAACCACCTGAACCACCTTAACACACCTACACCACTCTGAGCTTTCAGCAGATCCTTCCTTCCCGTGTCTTCAGTCCTTCCTATTTTCTTTCTCAGGGCGTCCTTTGTCCTGTGACGGGTTCTAAAGAGTTCTACAGGTAGTCCTGAGGTGTTCCTGAGGTCCTGAGGTGGATGGAATGTTTTGAGAGCAGGTTTTATGATAAACGGGTTAAAAACTTTAGCTTTGTGTTTGAATCAGTTTTAGTCAGGAGCTAAATGTGTTTTTGAGTTTCAGAGCTGGTTTAGATGTTTGTGTGTGAAGATGTTCTCAGCGTTTTAATGTCTGAAGCTGAGCTGGGATATCTTTTGTAAACACCTTGACTCAGCTGAGGTTTTGTTGGACTAGTTGACTCGTTGCTGACCTCCTGTGATGGTTTGGTGATGGATGAACTAGTCGTGGACCCGTTTGGGTTCTTGTCATCCTGGGATCTTCAGGAGGACTCTGTAGGTGTTGGAGGATCAGAAACGACTTGAAACCAGGTTTTGTTTCTGACCTTCATTGTTATCCCTCTCAGATCAGACTTTCTTTAACACCTCAAACACTCGCTCCGTCCAATCTCTGCTGCTGTCACACTTTTCTGCTTTTTGCTTCTAAGAATGTATTTTTGTAGAAATCTTCGGCCCTCGGCCCGTTTGCTCTCGGACTCTCACATTCCTCAGGTAAATTGAGTTTTCAAGGTGAACGTCCCATTACAGGAGAAGGTTGACAAATTAATTTGGTGGGTGCCTTGTTGCATTGTGGGTAGCGATAGTGACCAGCCTGTCAATTTGAGAAATGAGGTGTAGCTCGGTGAGCCAGATGGGGAGAAATTGAACAGCACATTAGCTAATTACCTATGCAAATCACCACCAGTCGCTGCACCTTAAGTTAAGCGTGCAGGATGACACTCTGGGAGCTGGTGGAGAGTTTTACCTAATGCTAATCCAGACGTTCACTAACCCCACCCACCTGAACAGCATCTCACCTGCTGCAGGAGCAGAGAAGGTGAAGCCAAACAGAAAGTAGATCACAGGCTGCAAAATGAAAAGACTCAAACAGCAGCAGGAATAAATAAAAAACATCTGTTTTATTGAGAACAACGTGAATCAAAAGCAATCAAAAGCAAATGATAAAACCCAGTAGCAACAGTTTATAGTGAACATGGTGAAACTGAAGCAGCTCATGTGGGTTCTGACCAGGATCTCTTAGTCCGAACAGTCAGGAAAACGTCTTCAGCCTCATCAGTTTATCAGCCAGAAGAGCTAAGTCTGTTAAAACCAGAGAACATTACCCCAGTGTTCCCTCAGCGTTCCCACATCATCCCCCGTGTTCCCTCAGCGTTCCCACATCATCCCTCCAGTGTTCCCTCAGCGTTCCCACGTCATCCCTCCAGTGTTCCCTCAGCGTTCCCACATCATCCCTCGTGTTCCCTCAGCGTTCCCACATCATCCCTCCAGTGTTCCCTCAGCGTTCCCACATCATCCCTCCAGTGTTCCCTCAGCGTTCCCACGTCATCCCTCCAGTGTTCCCTCAGCGTTCCCACACTGTTCCCACAGCGTTCCCACAGCGTTCCCACACTGTTCCCACACTGTTCCCACAGCGTTCCCACACTGTTCCCACACTGTTCCCACAACGTTCCCACACTGTTCCCACAGCGTTCCCACACTGTTCCCACAGCGTTCCCACACTGTTCCTACACCGTTCCCACACTGTTCCCACAGCGTTCCCACACTGTTCCCACAGCGTTCCCACACTGTTCCCACACCGTTCCCCCACTGTTCCCACAGCGTTCCCACATCGTTCCTACACTGTTCCCACAGCGTTCCCACACTGTTCCCACAGCGTTCCCACACTGTTCCCACAGCGTTCCCACACTGTTCCTACAGCGTTCCCACAGCGTTCCCACACTGTTCCCACACTGTTCCCACAGCGTTCCCACACTGTTCCCACAGCGTTCCCACACTGTTCCCACACTGTTCCCACACCGTTCCCACACTGTTCCCACACTGTTCCCACAGCGTTCCCACACTGTTCCTACAGCATTCCCACACTGTTCCTACAGCGTTCCCACAGTGTTCCCACAGCGTTCCCACACTGTTCCCACACTGTTCCCACACCGTTCCCACACTGTTCCCACAGCGTTCCCACACTGTTCCCACAGCGTTCCCACACTGTTCCCACACTGTTCCCACAGTGTTCCCACAGTGTTCCCACACTGTTCCTACAGCGTTCCCACACTGTTCCCACACTGTTCCCACAACGTTCCCACACTGTTCCCACAGCGTTCCCACACTGTTCCCACAGCGTTCCCACACTGTTCCTACAGTGTTCCCACACTGTTCCCACAGCGTTCCCACACTGTTCCTACAGCGTTCCCACAATGTTCCCACAGCGTTCCCACACTGTTCCCACACTGTTCCCACAGCGTTCCCACACTGTTCCTACAGCGTTCCCACACTGTTCCCACAGAGTTCCCACAGCGTTCCCACAGTTCCCACAGCGTTCCCACACTGTTCCCTCAGCGTTCCCACATCATCCCTCGTGTTCCCTCAGCGTTCCCACATCATCCCCCCAGTGTTCCCTCAGCGTTCCCACACTGTTCCCACAGCGTTCCCACACTGTTCCTACAGCATTCCCACAATGTTCCTACAGCGTTCCCACAGTGTTCCCACAGCGTTCCCACACTGTTCCCACAGCGTTCCCACACTGTTCCCACACTGTTCCCACACTGTTCCCACAGCGTTCCCACACTGTTCCTACAGCGTTCCCACACTGTTCCCACAGCGTTCCCACACTGTTCCCACAGCGTTCCCACACTGTTCCTACAGCGTTCCCACACTGTTCCCACAGCGTTCCCACACTGTTCCCACACTGTTCCCACAGCGTTCCCACACTGTTTCTACAGCGTTCCCACACTGTTCTCACAGAGTTCCCACAGCGTTCCCACTGTTCCCACAGCGTTCCCACACTGTTCCCACAGCGTTCCCACAGTGTTCCTACAGCGTTCCCACAGCGTTCCCACACTGTTCCCACACTGTTCCCACAGCATTCCCACACTGTTCTTACAGCGTTCCCACACTGTTCCCACACTGTTCCCACAGCGTTCCCACATCGTTCCTACACTGTTCCCACAGCGTTCCCACACTGTTCCTACAGTGTTCTTACATATTTCGTTTTTTCGTCTTAGATTTTTGGGGATAAACTTGAAAGTTTCATCTGAAAACAGAAACATGTGACCAGATATTTTCTTGGTTTCTGGACCAATCAGGTTAAAGCTACTTCATTAGGACCATCAGAGACCTCCTCCTCCTCCTTTCCATAACCCCCACCCCCCGCCACCACCACCGTCTGAGACCCACCAGCCAGGTGTTCATTTAACGCCTTACGGCGGCTCAGTGAGGACGCCCTTGAGTCTGCTTCACGCTGCTGCCAACCGCCAGGACGGCTCTGCCAAAACTCCCCCATAAACCTCCTCTTCACTCCTCCTCTTCCTCCCTCTTTTTGTTGTTTAACCTCTGTTATCACTGCTGCCACTTCCTTGTCTGCCCATTGTGTCCTCCTCCTCTCCTTGTCATCTTTTCATCTCTCACTTGTTTCCTCCTTGTTCCCGTTGTTTTCTTCTCATCTCCTCCTTTTCTCTTCCTCAAACCTATTTTGTTTCCTCCTCATCTTCTCCTCATGTCCTCCAGGAGACAAACAGCCGTCCAGCAGCTGGAGTCTAACAGCTGATTTACAGCTGGATGGACGGGAAGCAGGAGGGACACATTTCCTTTCTACAGGGTTTTAATGGAGGTCCTGGAGGTGAATCTAAATCAGTCTGACTATAAACAGAAGCGTCTCATTCTCTTCATGTTTTAGATGTTTTTTATTGAACTAAGTGGGAACGTCCAGCTGTTTCACACAATGCCCTGGATCAGACCAGGATCCAGAAGGTCACCTGGTTCCATGAAAAGTTTAAATAAACTTTAGGTAGACGTCAGAAAGTTTCAGAAACTTTTCTTTTAATCATTTCAGAAAATTTTGATAAATATTTACATGAAGCTCAGTTTCATTTAAATCAGAGGTCCCCAGCCACTGGGCTACAGACCGGTACCGGTCCATAAGTCATTTGGTACTGAGCCATAATAATGACTCAATAAAGAAATATGTTTTTGATTTATTGATCGCGTATAAGATATTCAGCCTGGACATTGGTGTGTTATGTTGCGTATTGAGCTGGCAGCCCGTGATCACTTTCTGACAAGCTGCAGAGTGAGCCCAGCGGTTTGTTGTAACCTTCACTTCCTGTTGCGAGGCGCTGGAAAGGAGCACGTATGCGTGACACAGACGGACTGCAGCGCCTTAAACGCCAGCTGTTAAATTAAAATCTATTAGAGGGTCAAACTGTTTTTAAGGGGAGAACTTTGTGTTTGGAATAGTTTTGCTGCTCTGGATCCTCACTAATATAAAAGGTCTGAATACAGAACCCTGTGGTACACCTCCATCTGTACAAACACATAGAACATCATTTAACTTTTAATATGTTAAATATCTGATCATGTTTGCATCTTTAAGGTAAAGTTTTCAGAATCTCAACATTTAGCTGTTTATTATTTTAGTCTTTCTTTTTTTGTTTTGTATTTTATTTCAAACTGAGACTAAACCTGAATCTAATAAAGTAATGGGATAATTTTACCTCCTTGTTAAACCATCAGATGTGTGACTTGAAGAGTTTTGGGGTGATGAGGAGTCAGAAAGGCTTCTTCCTCCTGTTTCCTCTCCCAGCATGCACTGCTCTTCCCCCTCGAGCTCTCCAGCGAGGCTTAGTGTTTTGAACGTGGACCGTCTTCCTAATCGCTCCTCAGTAATCCCACCTGTCAAACCCAAACCTGACGGTCCAATCAAACGCAGCTGGTGTGTTGTCAGCCGTTAATGAGCTGATGGAGGTCGTTGCTGGAGGATTCTGGGAAAAAAGCGAGACTGAGTGAAAGTTGAAGCTGGAACTCCTGGTTGCTCCTCTGGAGGTTCGATGTCCGTTAAAATCGAGGAGAGCCGGGGGCGTCGGGGCACCTGGTTCTGATTCATTCAGGTGTGTGTGTGTGTGTGTGTGTGTGTTAAGGAAGTGAGAATGATGGACTCTACTGACTGTGTGTGAGAGTACAAGGATTGATCCATCGATCGGACTCGGTGTGGCCCCCCGAGCGCCAGCAGGCTTAACTGTTGTTACTGCTGTGGCTGTTTAGCCGTCAGTCATTAATTAATGCACTCACTGTGAGCTCTCCCCACCTGTCACTCTCTCTCTCTCTCTCTCTCTCTCTCTCTCTCTCTCTTTCTCTTTCTCTCACACACACACACACACACACCTACACACACACACACAGAGCAGTGAGTGATGGCCTCTCAGAGCATTTGATTCCTGCTTGTTGACGGTAATGAAGTGGAGTCTGAGGGTCGTCTGCAGCTTCTGTTTAAATCTGCAGCGCCTGATTTCCTCTGTGGCTCAGTGAGCGACGCGCGGCGTGATCAGAGTGTTAAAGCGCTCCCGATTCCTGTTGGACACGAATGCATCACATCCTGAAGCGGAACCTCCAGTTTGATTCCTGAACCTGAACGTGAACGTGGAGTCTGTATGATGACATCAGAAGGAAGATAAAAATAAAGGCTTTCTGGAATGAAATGAACCTGAAAGCTTTGCTCTGATTGGATCAATATGTGAGAACATTCATCTGGTCCTTAGCAGGCCTCCAGTACAAAAACACATCCCACTGTGTCATTTAGTAGAACTAGAGTATACGTGACCCGTTGTTCTACATTCAACTTCAACTTTAGAACTTTATTGTCCCAGAGGGGCAGTTCATTCACAGCACATTCTATATCTCAACACAACATGGTACTCACAACTACAACAACAACGAGAAAGAAAAAAGTTTAAAAAAAAGAGGAAAAAAATTCAAATACATCATATCATACAGTATAGTACTGGTACTACATCAAGTAGTACAGTATAATACTGGTAACACATCAGGGAGTACAGTATAGTACTGGTACTACATCAGGGAGTACAGTATAGTACTGCTACTACATCAAGTAGTACAGTATAGTACTGTTAGCAAATCAGGGAGTGCAGTATAGTACTGGTACTACACCAGGTAGTACAGTATAGTACTGGTACTACACCAGGGAGTACAGTATAGTACTGGTACTACACCAGGGAGTACAGTATAGTAGTAACACATCAGGGAGTACAGTATAGTACTGGTAACACATCAGGTAGTACAGTATAGTACTGGTACTACACCAGGGAGTACAGTATAGTACTGGTAACACATCAGGTAGTACAGTATAGTACTGTTAACACATCAGGTAGTACAGTATAGTACTGTTAACACATCAGGGAGTACAGTATAGTACTGGTAACACATCAGGTAGTACAGTATAGTACTGGTAACACATCAGGTAGTACAGTATAGTACTGGTACGACATCAGGTAGTACAGTATAGTACTGGTAACACATCAGGTAGTACAGTATAGTACTGGTCACATATCAGGTAGTACAGTATAGTACTGGTAACACCTCAGGTAGTACAGTATAGTACTGGTAACACATCAGGTAGTACAGTATAGTAGTAACACATCAGGTAGTACAGTATAGTATTGGTTACACATAATAATAATAATAATAATAATAATAATGCATCAGTTTTATATAGCGCTTTTCTAGGTCACTCAAAGACGCTTTACAGAGTTGCATTATTCATTCACACAGTCATTCTCACCGGTGGTGGTAAACTACGACAGACGTCTGTAGCCACAGCTGCCCTGGGGCAGACTGACAGAAGCGAGGCTGCCATTCTGCGCCATCGGCCCTTCTGACCACCACCAACATTCACACACAGTCACACTCACATTCACACAGGCAAGGTGGGTGAAGTGTCTTGCCCATGGACACAACGACAATCTAACCCAGCCAGAGCTGGGAATCGAACCGGTGACCCTCTGGTTACCAGACCGGCCACTCTCCCAACTGAGCTAATGCCGCCCCCACACATCAGGGAGTACAGTATAGTACTGGTACTATATCAGGTAGTACAGTATAGTACAGGTAACACATCAGGTAGTACAGTATAGTAGTAACACATCAGGTAGTACAGTATAGTACTGGTTACACATCAGGCAGTACAGTATAGTAGTAACACATCATGTAGTACAGTATAGTACTGGTCACATATCAGGTAGTACAGTATAGTACTGTTAACACACCAGGGAGTACAGTATAGTACTGGTAACACATCAGGTAGTACAGTATAGTACTGGTACTTCATCAGGTAGTACAGTATAGTACTGGCAACACATCAGGTAGTACAGTATAGTACTGGTCACATATCAGGTAGTACAGTATAGTACTGCTAACACCTAAGGAATTACAGTATAGTACTGGTTACACATCAGGGAGTACAGTATAGTACTGGTAACACATCAGGTAGTACAGTATAGTACTGGTACTACATCAGGTAGTACATTATAGTAGTAACACATAAGGTAGTACAGTATAGGACTGGTAAGACCTCAGGTAGTACAGTATAGTACTGGTAACACCTCAGGCAGTACAGTGTAGTACTGGTAACACATCAGGTAGTACAGTATAGTACTGATACTATATCAGGTAGTACAGTATTGTACTGGTAACACATCAGGTAGTACAGAATAGTACTGGTACTATATCAGGTAGTACAGAATAGTACTGGTACTATATCAGGTAGTACAGTATAGTACTGGTACTACATCAGGTAGTACAGTATAGTACTGGTACTACATCAGGCAGTACAGAATAGTACTGGTACTATATCAGGTAGTACAGTATAGTACTGGTACTACATCACGTAGTACAGTATAGTACTGGTACTACATCAGGTAGTACAGAATAGTACTGGTACTATATCAGGTAGTACACTATAGTACTGGTACTACATCAGGTAGTACAGTATAGTACTGGTAACACATCAGGTAGTACAGTATAGTACTGGTACGACATCAGGTAGTACAGTATAGTACTGGTAACACATCAGGTAGTACAGTATAGTACTGGTAACACATCAGGTAGTACAGTATAGTACTGGTACTACATCAGGTAGTAAAGTATAGTACTGGTAACACATCAGGTAGTACAGTATAGTACTGGTACTACATCAGGTAGTACAGTATAGTACTGGTACTACATCAGGTGGTACAGTATAGTACTGGTAACACATCAGGTAGTACAGTATAGTACTGGTAACACATCAGGTAGTACAGTATAGTACTGTATCACTATAGTCACTTCTTTGCAAGTCACAAGTCTTTCCAGTCAAGTCTCGAGTCAAGTCCGAGTCAAACACAACCAAGTCCAAGTCAAGTCCAAAGTCATCGACGTGCAAGTCCAAGTCAAGTCCAAGTTCTTAACTTTGAATTTTCAAGTCATAATCGAGTCATCTGACCAATTATAATTTAAAGACTTCTAATAAATGATTTCTAGATAAATCTCTCTCATGAGCTGAAACTGAAACATGAAACATTTTAAGATCAGTTCAAATGTTTTAACTTCATGTTTCTCATGAACGTCTCAACCTGAACATTTCATGTCTAAATGTCAGATGGACGATCCTCCATCGTGGACACCTGTCTCTCAGAAGGACACCTGTCACTCAGATGGACACCTCCTTTGGTCTCTAGATCTTTGGCCTCGGCTAGATGTTCAATATTGTAAGAAAATATTACAAACAATGTACAAAGCTAATAAAAAATACCTGACCAATTGTTTTTTAAAGCAGTTATAATTTTAAAAGAACTGAAGTCTTTTTTCAGTTTTATTAAATAAAATAATAATTATTACTTAATGTTAAAGCTGATTTGATGGTCAGCTTGCTGCTGACTGACGCTGAGAGGCAGCAGGTAGAGGAGACACCTGGTCAGAGCATTGATCATGTTGTTTATAAATTTAGAGCTTTTGTCCATTTGGGGGGTCTTTAGCAGGACAAAGGACCCAGTGAGCTGGACCAGGGTCTGACCTAACCTGGACCAGGTCTGACCTAACCTGGACCAGGGTCTGACCTAACCTGGACCAGGGTCTGACCTAACCTGGACCAGGTCTGACCTAACCTGGACCAGGTCTGACCTAACCTGGACCAGGTCTGACCTAACCTTATAAGATCATTGGTCATGATTTTCAGAAGCTCAGATCTTAACTTGATGAAAAGTTGTTAATAATTATTTGAGTTTTCTCTCTTGATCCACTAAATCCACTCTGTTCATGTGACTAGCCTAGCATACTCACCTGTCTGACTGCAGCACACAAGGAATATCTGGACTACAGCCAATCAGAGGGAGGACTGGATCCGGTCCGCGAACCGCTAGTTTCTGACCAATGAGTCACAGTGTCTCCAGAGCTCTGGTTCTTTCATTAAATCCAGGTCGTCATTGTGAGTCAACGTGGGGTCCACGCAGGCAAGGGCGGGGCCACAGGGGTGGTGCTGACCACCTTGAGATCTGATTGGCCACCCTGCCTGATCACCCCCAGCAGAGCTGTCAGTCAGTTTTTGCACATTATATTGAATAGTTTTGTGGAATGTTTTGCCAAAATCCACAAAAACAGACACATGAGCTGTCCTAATCTCTGATGTGTTGTTAATAATATGCATAAACAAATGAATTAAAATAATCAAAATGTTGGTCTGCTGTTTAAGACTGCAGAACATTTAAATACAATGGACTTTTTAGTGGGCCACCCTTCTATAATCTTTGCCCCTGCCTGCCCAGAGAAAAGTTCTAGACCCGCCCCTGCAGCAGCACGGCGATCAGCTGCTGTTTAGTTTCTCTTTAGCAGCAGCAGGTCACTCTGCTGGCTCTCAGGAAGCAGAGAGGTTACTGACTCCTCCGGGTCGCGGACTTCTTAATAGAAAGGCTCCTTTAGGATCTGAATTTGAGTTCTCCTGGTTTAATGTGTGTCTGCTGCTGAACTTCAGAGACACGTTCAGCGTCGGAGAGTTTTCCCGCCGATCAGCTGATCGCTGCGGTGCGAGGGAGATTTTTAGCAGCGCCAGTGAGGGATGAGGCTGCATTTGTGTCAAATAGGTCTGATCTAGAGCCGTTTTCAGTGCTAAAATATCAAATATCTTCAAGTCATCATCAAGTCAACACACGCAAGTCGAGTCAAGTCGCAAGTCATTGACGTTCAAGTCCGAGTCAAGTCGCGAGTCTTTCTAGATTTTACCAAGTCGAGTCAGAAGTCATCAAAATGATGACTCGAGTCTGACTCGAGTCCAAGTCATGTGACTCGAGTCCACACCTCTGCTGCATCTGCCTTTACTAGCTCTGTGCTCTCAGTTCTGCTTCATATCACAAATCACTTCAGAACATTTGTGAGCCGGACTCTGTGAACCCCCATGGGACGGCCCAAACTGCCCTCATGGTTCTGGTTCTCATCACAGAAGCATCAGATCATCAACAGAGACCTGAAGCAGCTCAGTCGCCTGCTCCTCCTGTAGCTTTTGTTTTTATGTGTTCATAAAAACCTTAAAGTTCTGCTCTATTTCCCAGCAGCAGAATCTGGAGTCTCTGGGTTTTGCAGCTGTATGCAGATCAGCTCCTGGTTTCGTCACACCTGGAAACACCAGTCCAGGTCTGCTGCTGTTTTTTCATCAGGACCTAAAGTTTCTTTATAGTTAATTTATTTCCTGGTTGTCCTCCTCATCTGTACTCCTGTTTTTACCTGATGCTTTTATTCTGAAATATCTTCTGCGTGCAGTAAAGCATTCTGATACCTGGTCCATGTGTTACTGTTGATGGGTTCTGATCCAGGTCTGATGAGATCTGGTTCATTCCTTCTGGGATCGATCCGGGGACGGTTTATGTGGCATGATGTTCCGCTTCCGGTCGGAGAAACAGCAACACATGTTCTTTATTTAACCGGCCACAGTGGGCGGAGGAGAGAGAGAGGCAGAGCAGGAAGTGGATGATGGGAGTTTCTCCTGGGAAAGCTGCTTCGCTGCAGCTGTGGACAGATGTTACATCACCACTGACTCCTAACCCTCCCCTCCTCCCATCCTGACCCATTGACCTCTACTGTAACAGAGGCTCAGTCAGAACCAGTCCGGTCCACTCAGTCGGGTCCACTTTTTACACCAGAACCATTTGGAACAGAGGTCGAACATTTTCTGTTTTTATCGTAAAAGTTTAAACTTCTGACTGAAGGCAGATAAGACCCAACAGAACCAGAACGTTTAGGAACAATGAGTTCAATCCAATCCAACTTTATTTCTGTCTGATGTCCAGAATGTTCCACGTTTTAGGAGCTGCAGCAAAACGTTTAATCCAGGAACCCTCAGGACCAGCTGATCAGCTGACTGGACAGAACCGGAGGGAGTGTAGGGCTGTAGCAGCTCAGAGGTAGGACAGGGTCAGCTGATAAAACGACTTAAAATCAATCCTCAGAGGAATGACAACCAGTGGAGACCGGCCTCTTAGGTCATAAATGTGGTTAGAATGAAAATGTGGATTTATTTCAAGTAGTCACATCCCTGTAGGGTTAGGGTAACCCTAACCCTGAGGCTGGTTCTAGACTGAGTCGGGTTCTAGACTAGTTCCAGACTGGTTCTACACTGGTTACAGACTGAGACGAGTTACAGACTGGTTCCAGACTGAGACTGGTTATAGATTGGTTCTAGACCTAGACAGGTTCCAGAATGGTTCCAGACTGAGACTGGTTCCAGACTGAGACAGATTCTAGACTGGTTCTAGACTTAGACAGGTTCCAGAATGGTTCTACATAGGTTCCAGACTGAGACTGGTTATAGATTGGTTCTAGACTGGTTCCAGACTGAGACAGGTTCCAGAATGGTTCTAGACTGGTTACAAACAGAGACGAGTTCCAGACTGGTTCCAGACTGAGACAGGTTCCAGAATGGTTCCAGACTGGTTACAAACTGAGACGAGTTCCAGACTGGTTCCAGACTGAGACAGGTTCCAGACTGAGACTGGTTATAGATTGGTTCTAGACTGAGACAGGTTCCAGACTGGTTCCAGACTGAGACAGGTTCCAGACTGGTTCCAGACTGGTGCTTGAGGTGTTGGGAACCAGACTCTGAGTAACACGTGGACGTGTCGAAGCGTGTCTCTGTTGGTCCTGGATGTGGGGATGTCTGAGGGGTTGGATCTGGAACGTTCTCATGGTTTTTTGTCTCACATTTGGTGTCAGACTCTGAACATCCCAGACCCTCGGACTGAACCGGACCCTTACTCTGGACCAGTAGAGCTGCTGGAGGAGGACTGTTTCTGGAGTGAGTGCGTCAGGCAGCTGGAGGTGTGTGTGTGAGGTGTGTTTTCTTCACGCTGTGTAACACTCCTGCCCTCTGTTCACGCTGACGGTGCAGCGACACCGCTGACGGCTGGCAGCCAAAAGAGCCGTGAAAACCACAGAAAAGGCAGAGAGGGGAAGCTACGGCAGCAACACTTCACCTCCAGCAGCGAATCAAAGCCAAGGAAAATCAAAACAACGCTGCGGAGAGACGGAGAGGCGAGCGGAGATTGACACGGGCCACGCGGCACTCGGCAGGCAGCGTCGTGGCGTTTGTTCAGCAAAATTAAACACTCAGGACCGTTTTCACCTGCTCAGGCAGGCATATGGCCCGCGAGTTAAAAATAAAGACAATGTGCATACATTAGCATAGCTAATGCAGAGCGACCCCCATTTAATATGCAAATTCCCTGAAATATTACTGAACACCTTCTGTTCCCAGAGAATACATTTGAATTTGCAATTAGAATTATCCGGTATAATTAATGAAAAGCGTCAGTTTTTGGCTCCTCGCTAATTTGATTAAACATGTCGACGAGGCGTTTAGAGACTGCACGGGAAAACAGGCCCGAGTCATGTGACCAGGTGACCCCCAGCAGGTCAGAGGGGTCACTCTGAGGTCAGAGCAGCATGAGAGTCGCCGTCTGTCAGGAGGAACCTTAGAGGAACCTGGTCAAGTGTCTGGGCTGATCCTGGAGGTCAGAGGTCATATGGTGTGACACGCAGATGAAGATCTCAGTCCCTCTCTTCCTTCGATCTCACACACGCATGCACGCACGCACGCACGCACGCACACACACACACACACACACACACACACACAGCCTCCAATGAATATTAATGATATTTGTAATAAAGTGTGTCTCACTGATTGAGGCCCGTCTGTACAACAAATCAGATTATTGTGGTCTGGAACGCTCAGCAGGTGTGTGTGTGTGTGTGTGTGTGTGTGTGTGTGTGTGTGTGTGTGTGTGTGTCTGTCTGACAAAAATGCTTCTGTTTGGTTATTTTTGCTTGATGTATTCAAATGGAATCATTTTCTTTAAATGATTAATATTAATAATAATTTGATGAAAAATAAAACTTCCTCTGCTTTTATTTTGAAGGCTGATTTGTCATAAATGTCTTGATTTAGTTGTTCTCTGAACTCACCTGTGTTCAGGACAGTAAGAGAGGCTGCTAACATCCATCCAGCTCCAACGCATCGCTCCCACCTGCAGAAATGTGTCGTCTGATTGGCTGCGGTGCTGCTGCTGACCTCAGGTCAGCTGGAGGCAGGTTCTGAAGAACATCATGCATCTCAAACAGAACCTTTGTCTAGAGTTTGTTTCTCTGAACACAAACCTCAGTTCTGATGAGACGTTTTGATAAACTGATTTTGTTTCATCCCCATAATCGATGACATCATTTGTTTATTTTCGGGTGTCCTGTGGATTCTAGACTCTGGTGTCCAGGAGTTCCTGGTTGACTCAGTTAGAACCAGCCCAAGCCATCAGCTTTCCACCATGCTGACAGCTGGAAATAGTTTTTTTATTCCTAAACATGCTGCTGTGCATTATGGGTAAACATTTCCTTTTTGGTTTTGTCTGTTTGCTCCAGATAGACTCAGTTTTTCACTGGTTCTGGATTCCGGTTCAGGTTTAGACTCAGTGATCTGTTGTTCCTCTGAGGGTGGATTTAGAGTTTCTGAAGATCAGTTTGTTCCTGTTGTGTAAAACCTGAACACTGAAGATGTTCTTTGTGTGTTTCTTGTTTATCAGAGGAACTAAACAAGTGGGTTTTTAAACATTTGGTATTTTTTGAAGGCTGAAATGTTCCTTTATGAGTGGAGCAGAAACCTCCTCTAATCTCCTCCACAACAGTCTTCTGATGCACTTAAAAGCAGGTCCCTGGTGTCATTATTAAGGGCTTTGAATCTGGACCGAAGCAGATTTAAAGCCTTCAGAAACCGAGTCAGGACGAACCGTTCCGTCCTCGTTTCCTTTATTCCCTTCCCTAACCGCCACCTCGGATGCTGAACGTCGTCCGGCCGAGCGCGGCCCAAGGTCAGGCCAGATGGTGAGGCTGGTTTCACCTTGCTGCTGACCGCTGGTCCCAGCGCAGCAGACTGGGTCTGCCGCCAAACAGATGGACAGGAGCAGCGAGCTTTAAAAGCCTGAAATGTGCAGCAGAGATTCAGCAAACAGCCAACGAGAAAACAAAGTTTCTACGAGCTGTTTGTGCCAATTAGGTGTTGTGTTTCCTCACTGCTTCTTTTTGAATGTAAGTGTGTTTAATTTGGCCCCTCAGAGGGACTTCAAAGCCAGTAAATTACATTTACTTTGTAATGCTTGCATCATTATTCCTCCTCTTCATCAGCAGCCAATCAGCTGGGTGCTTCTGTGCGAGCGTACACTTTATATACGTCCTCACACTCTAACCCCACCTTTAATGGTTCACAAGTTTTTCTGTTTTTGATGTTTTCTGTCCAGTAACTTTCAGTAATTCTGGGATTTGTTTGAGAAACTTCTTGGTTTAGTTTTATCATCAGAGCAGTTTGGATCCATCAGAGAAACGCTGAGCTGGGATTCCTTCGTTCAGGGCAGGAGGAGCTTTGATTTAAAGGATTTTATGAAATCAGTCCAAACATGGAGTTTTATTAGTTAAAATCATATTAGTAGAAATTATTTATTTTCATTTCATAAATCAACTGAAATTACTATTCTATTATAAAAATGGCCAAATCTGATTAAAATCACTAAAACCTTCAGTTTGTAAGTAAAACAACAGAAATGCTGTGATGATCTGAAGGTTAGCTGATAAATGCTAACGTAACTGATCAGAGTTTTGAGTTTGCAACAACTGGTCCTCACAGGCCTCCATACCTGTGTGTCTGTGGGGATGGTAAAGAAATTCAGCAGGGACACAATTCAGGATGAAATGTCAGATAACTGAGATGATATTAGACAGGATGTATAATAATAGAGATAATATTTAGGATGATATTGATGGTTGAGATCAGATTAGAGATATCTGTGATGATAAGTGAGATAAAGATGTCATTTTGAAGGTTTTTGCCTGATTAGTGCTAAACTCTCCCTTTCACTCTGGTGGCGTCTCAGTTTTCAGACAGACTGTGAAGTGTGCATGAGACGTTCAGGTGACACTCAGCAGTGTTTTATTTCTCTTCCCTCTCTGAGTCGGAGCAGCAGCTGGAAAGGTTAAAGTGGCATGAAGAGATATTGAAGCGAAATGGTTGGAAGGCAAGCCCCAGGCATTTATTCAAATCACCGCTTTTTCTCCATTTTCCCTTAATTTTGGTTCAATAAAGCCGGACGCTCAGCCATCAGCAGTCAGACACTTAATTAAATACCTCAGCGCTGTACGAGCTGCTCACTGCCTGTTTGGAATAGTAATGTGAGGAAAGAGAAATGTTTGTCAGGCTGATAAGTAAGAGACGACTCCGTGGAGCTGCCTCTGACAGCTGATCACATCAATAGGAGGAAGATGTTTGACTTTAAACTCAGCAGATCAACGGCGTTAGAAACCGAAGGCATCAGGATCACAGGAGGCCCAGAAAGAGCTGCTGCTTCAAAAACACAAACTCACACATTTCAGCCTCAAATAAATGAGTTCAGCAAACTAGACTGAGCTCACCTAGAAACCAGCCTGATCATGAGCTGACGCTAATAAACCGCTAAAGGTAGACTTTTCTTTTTCTTTTATTAAAAACACATCAGCATTGAAAGTTTAATGTTTCTAACATTACAGCAGCTAACCTGCTAAGGTTAATGTTTAGAATCCAGGCAGTTTATCTTTATGAAGTTACTAAATATATCAGACTCTTTACTTGATGTTAGTTTTGTTCAGGAGGCTGAGAGGCTGCAGGAGGAGCTGGTTCGGATCCACATTTATCTGACTTTATTTGGATTACCAAAGGTCAGAGGATAATAAAATGAAGGTACAGTTTGTTTCATCCGGTCAAAGGTCAGAGCCTGAACTAAACAGGAAATACACCCTCCAGAGCAAGGCGGACATTTTGATTTCAAAGGTGAGTGTGGGGTGATGGAGTGGGGGGTGGGGGTCTGGAAGTGGAGAAGAGGGTCTGGACAGTTTAAACAGAGCCATGATATCAACCCTACACCAAAAACAACAGCCAGTATCCATTTAAAGTAGTGGGACATGCCCCCCCGAACCCCCCACTGCTCGAACATGGTCTGATAAAAACTGTTCTGTTTCACATGCTGTAAACCCTGTTTGTTTGTTTACAGGTCTTTGGGATGATTGAATGTTTTTGCAGTCGTTCTGGGTCAGGTCCTCAGGTTGTTCTGGGTCAGGGTGAGGTCCTCAGGTCGTTCTGGGTCAGGGTGAGGTCCTCAGGTCTTTCTTGGTCAGGGTGAGGTCCTCATGTCGTTCTGGGTCAGGGTGAGGTCCTCAGGTCGTTCTGGGTCAGGGTGAGGTCCTCAGGTCGTTCTGGGTCAGGGTGAGATCCTCAGGTTGTTCTGGGTCAGGGTTAGGTCCTCAGGTTGTTCTGGGTCAGGGTGAGATCCTCAGGTTTTTCTTGGTCAGGGTGAGGTCCTCAGGTCGTTCTTGGTCAGGGTGAGGTCCTCATGTCGTTCAGGGTCAGGGTGAGGTCCTCAGGTAGTTCAGCGTCAGGGTGAGGTCCTCAGGTTGTTCAGGGTCAGGGTGAGATCCTCAGGTTGTTCTGGGTCAGGGTGAGGTCCTCTTCTCGTTCTTGGTCAGGGTGAGGTCCTCAGGTCGTTCTGGGTCAAGGTCAGGTCCTCAGGATGTTCTTGGTCAGGGTGAGGTCCTCAGGTTGTTCAGGGTCAGGGTGAGGTCTTCTTGTCGTTCTGGGTCAGGGTGAGGTCCTCAGGTCGTTCTGGGTCAGGGTGAGGTCCTCTTGTCGTTCTGGGTCAGGGTGCGGTCCTCAGGTTGTTCAGGGTCAGGGTTAGGTCTTCAGGTTTTTCTTGGTCAGGGTGAGGTCCTCAGGTCCTTCTTGGTCAGAGTGAGGTCCTCAGGTTTTTCTGGGTCAGGGTGAGGTCCTCAGGTTGTTCTGGGTCAGGGTGAGGTCTCATGTCGTTCAGGGTCAGGGTGAGGTCCTCAGGTCGTTCTGGGTCAGGGTGAGGTCCTCTTGTCGTTCTGGGTCAGGGTGAGGTCCTCTTGTCGTTCTGGGTCAGGGTGAGGTCCTCTGGTCGTTCTGGGTCAGGGTGAGGTCCTCAGGTCCTTCTTGGTCAGGGTGAGGTCCTCAGGTTTTTCTGGGTCAGGGTGAGGTCCTCAGGTTGTTCTGGGTCAGGGTGAGGTCCTCAGGTTGTTCAGGGTCAGGGTGAGGTCCTCAGGTTGTTCAGGGTCAGGTTGAGGTCCTCAGGTTGTTCTGGGTCAAGGTCAGGTCCTCAGGTTGTTCTGGGTCAGAGTCATGTCCTCAGGTTGTTCTGGGTCAGGGTGAGGTCCTCAGGTTGTTCTGGGTCAGGGTGAGGTCCTCATGTCGTTCTTGGTCAGGGTGAGGTCCTCTTGTCGTTCTGGGTCAGGGTGAGGTCCTCAGGTCGTTCTGGGTCAGGGTGAGGTCCTCTTGTCGTTCTGGGTCAGGGTGAGGTCCTCAGGTTGTTCTGGGTCAGGGTGAGGTCCTCTTGTCGTTCTGGGTCAGGGTGAGGTCCTCTTGTCGTTCTGGGTCAGGGTGAGGTCCTCAGGTAGTTCAGCGTCAGGGTGAGGTCCTCAGGTTGTTCAGGGTCAGGGTGAGATCCTCAGGTTGTTCTGGGTCATGGTGAGGTCCTCTTCTCGTTCTGGGTCAGGGTGAGGTCCTCAGGTTGTTGTTGGTCAGGGTGAGGTCCTCAGGTCGTTCTGGGTCAGGGTGAGGTCCTCAGGTCGTTCTGGGTCAGGGTGAGGTCCTCATGTCGTTCTGGGTCAGGGTGAGGTCCTCAGGTCGTTCTGGGTCAGGGTGAGGTCCTCTTGTCGTTCTGGGTCAGGGTGAGGTCCTCATGTCGTTCTGGGTCAGGGTGAGGTCCTCAGGTCGTTCTGGGTCAGGGTGAGGTCCTCAGGTCGTTCTGGGTCAGGGTGAGGTCCTCTTGTCGTTCTGGGTCAGGGTGAGGTCCTCAGGTCGTTCTGGGTCAGGGTGAGGTCCTCTTGTCGTTCTGGGTCAGGGTGAGGTCCTC
>SSNR01000274.1:497685-522051 GCA_006937965.1 Callopanchax toddi | reverse complement strand
ACACACACACACACACACACACACACACACACACACACACACACACACCCTGCTCGCCTGTCCTCTCTGTAGAGGCTCAGTTCACCCAAATCATTAAAAACACACTGAGTTCTGCTTTTACTGGTTTCAGACAAAGACCCAACACATTCAGGAGTTAAACAACAAAAACACACACACACACAGGTCTGGTTAACACACACACTCACAGGTCTGGTTAACACACACACTCACAGGTCTGGAATTTTTTAACATTTCCTTTTTATTGTTTTGTTTTGGAAAATGTAAAGGTGACAATAAAACAGAAGAACAAAGCTAAGAGACTAAACATGGTGGACTTCTATGTCCTTACAGCGTTCTCCAGTTGTCGTAGAAACAGTCCATCTCTACTTTTTGTCCTCCTTTTTCAGATAATAATAATAATGCATTGAATTTATATAGCACCTTTCCTGGACACCCAAAGCGCTTCACAGAAGTTGCATTAATCACGCACTCATTCACACTCTGGTGGTGGTAAACTACGTCTGCAGTCACAGCTGCCCTGGAGCAGTCTGACAGAAGCGAGGCTACCCTTCTGCGCCATCGGCCCCTCTGACCACCACCAACATTCACACACAAGCAAGTTGGGTGAACGACAATGTAACCCAGATGGAGCTGGAGATCGAACGGCGACCCTCTGGTTGCCAGACCGGCCACTTTCCCAACTGAGCTACATTCCGCCCCAAGATCCACATTTCCATTACTCACAGCTTTTAGCCAGCCCCTTTTTCATTGCTTTCTTGCAACATAATTCATAATTCTCAGTAAATATCTGTCCTCCATTAAAAGCATTGCCCAGATACATGAATACACTAGACTTGTGTATACTATAGCCCAGAATACTAATAGTGACCTGGTGCAGTAAATAGTTCAATGATGTGACAAACAAAGTTTGACGACTCACCTGTAATACCGTATTTGTCTGAATATCCAAGTATTTTTTCCTGTAAACTCATGTGAAACAACAGGTTTGTCAAATATCCAGGGTCTAGACTTCTTTAATGAGTGTGACGACTGAGAACTATGACCAGGAAGCTGACTGGATGCTGCTGTCAGACAGCCCACTAGCATTAACATTAGCACTAGCTGCCTGAATTTAGCCACATTTAAATGCTGCTCAAAAGCTGGACGAATGAAGAAACAGCTAAAGAGACATCATGATGCAACTTTGACTCATTGCGACAAACACAGCAGTCAGTAAACAGCTCTAAAGCAGTCAAGAAACACGACCTGTCAGAGAGATGTTATCTCCCCAGGGTCCTAAAACCTACCAGTTCAGAGGAACTGACAGATGAGTCTGAGAGAACAGAGCTGATAGAGGAGCTGTACAGAACATTAAATCAAAGCCTAGTTTATACTTCTCTGACAGCATGTTTGTGCTCACATGCAAATGTGTTGACGGAGACTTTTTTTATTTAAACTTCTCCGTCAGTCTTGTGAAGCAATTCTTCACCAGGACAGCAGAGGGTGTATAACTTTTCTGCAGTAACGTCTCTGGTCAACCAAAGTTTGTTTATTTCAGCTTAGTAATGGCCGGCAGAGAGCGAATTTTGATTGAGCTCTAACGGATTGATGTAAAAAAACAAACAATGTTGTTAAAAAGATTTAAACGGGATGAAGGAGACAGCCACGTCTGTTTAATGTCCGTCTAGTGAGCACAAGGTAGATGATGAGTGAATCTGCAGCTCTTGTTCAACCTTTGAGGGACACTGATGGATTATATAAATGTTCATACTTTCGTACTTCGTCTGCCAGACGTTTCTCGAGCTGATCCATTTCTGCTTCCGTGAGATTCTACTTCTACTACTCTGTTGATACCAGCGGCAAGCCAGAAATGATCTTGGGTTGTTAAGCTGACCAATCAGAGACGTGTGCTCTCCGTCTTGTTTGACGGATAGTTAGAAAAGTGAGCTTGACTCCGTCTGCCCTTGCGGGCCTGTCAGAGAGCCCTTGCGTTGACAGATAATGGCGTTGCGTGTCTCCGTACCGATGCAGACATAGAAGTATAAACCAGCCTTAAGTCACATACAGGTTCTTTTATGCCATACAGTGTTTTAATTCTAAACGTAGTTGTACCTTTCACTATATTTTAAAATAAAGATCATAGTAGTGATCTGTATTACTCCAGATAACTCCTTACCTGTAATAGAAGTTTACAGATAAGGAGTATCTGTAGTCTGATAAAGATACTCCACCAATGTAGGTGGAGTCTGTGGTAGAGACTCCACCCACCTAGAGTGATATCATCGGTGGGTGTGGCCTTTAGTGTAAATAAATAACTGAAAATTTCTTTAAGGTCCACCACACAGACATTAGTCTCCTCCTCCTCCTCGTGCTCTCCCAGCATGCCTTGCAGAATGAGGAGGAGGAGATGAAGGGCTGAACTGTGAGGAGGTTATCCCCTGGTTAATGTGACATGTCTGTCTGCGACCTTGCTGCTTGTTAGCTGCTCGGATTATTATTGTGATAATGTGGCAATTAAAAAGGAAGCGCTCCATCAGAACAGGAAGTGCGTGTGTGTGTGTGTGGGGGATCTGAGAGATAGATGAGTGCAGATTATACAGTGTGTGTGTGGGGGGGGGGGTGCATTAAGACGGCCATCCATTCTGCCCCCTCCCCTCCTCCCTGGTTATTACTACCCATCCTCATTGATATCCATCCCCAATCAATACTCCTCTGCTGCCGTGGAAACGGGCGTAAATCAGCCTGGTGAGCAGGAGGCGGCTACAAATGAGACGCCATCAGTCTGCAGGAGGAGTCGGCCATATTTAGGACGCCACCACACAGGGATATTATCATCAGCTGTTTGATCAAGTGAACAGTAGTCCATTGGCATTCAGAGTACAATAAGACATGGCCGCTTCCTGTCAACTTCTGGCTTTTCAAAATAAAATTGATGTAAAATTTAATCTAGAGCCAATAGGAGGTCAAATAGTTCAACACAAAGATAAAGAACTCATCCTGTTGGTGACTGTGGCTCGTACTACAAAGTACTGTGGTATATACATAGTACTGTGGTATATACATAGTACTATGGTATATACATAGTACTGTGGTATATACGTACTACTGTGGTATATACATAGTATATGTATGGACCTGGTTTTGGACCAGAACCATAACCCGGTTTTATTTTCTTCTGTTTCAGATTTTTCCTGAAGTTTTTCCTCAAATGTAACCAGAACTGTTTGAAAAATGCGGGAAACCCTCGAGACATGCGGCGGTTCCAGGTAGGACCCAACCATAGAAGACCTGGGATCGGTCTACTAGATCTGAGATTCTGACTCTGTGTCCTCCCCAGGTGGTGGTTTCGACTACAGTCAACGTGGACGGTCACGTCCTGGCTGTGTCAGACAACATGTTCGTCCACAATAACTCTAAACATGGCCGCCGTGCACGACGCCTGGACCCATCTGAAGGTAAAACACCCCTTAGAGACTCTCAGGGTCCAGATCTGAACAGGTCAGGGTCTGGACTCGTGTTAAAACCTGGTCTCAGTCATTGGTTCCTGAAACGTGAGTTGGAGCTGCTTTTAATTTAAACAGCAACATCATCAGAACCTCCAGGGTCCTGCATGGCAGGTAGCATTTCCTTACAGGTCCGTGTAGTCCTGCTGCTGGGCTAAAGTTCTGGAACAGGTTCCTCTCTGAGGACATCTGTGTTCCTGCTGGAGGTTCAGGAGACGACGGAGAACAGTCGCTCTGTTGTTCCACCGTCCACAAAACCAAATAAAAGTCTTCATGTTCACAGGATGAAACTGGAGTCCTTCAGTTGGAGCTCTAAACTTTACCTCCACTGTACCTTGTCCCCAGACTCATAAACCTTTCCCCTCATTCTGCCACTCCTCCATAAGGTCCCCCTCCCCCCCTCATGTCCCACCTCACAGAGCCACCACCAGTAATGGCATGTCCTTTACTTGATTCTACCTACTTTGAGTGGCAAGAGGGTGGAGCTTAACAAAACAAGGGTCTGATATTTCTTCTGATGTCAACTTTTTAGTGCTTTGAAATAAACTCCACCCCTTTGGGATGTGCAGTGGGGAGAAATAAACTCTCCATTTTCTAACAGTCCTCAGCTAAACATCTCAGTGTGGCTGGAAACACTTGATCTCATTAAAAACACAAAACGTTAGGGATGTTTAACTTTCTGGTGAAATCGATGAAAAACATAAAAAGTTTCCTCTACAGTGATATTATATCATGACAGTAGGACATTTCAGTAAAAGCATGCAATGGAGACTTCCCCATCTCAAAGAATTGATTGAAACAAAAGCCAACAGCAGTGGAGGGGATACCCCAACTAAACATGTGACCAACCATGGAAAAACCAGCTAGATCCTCCTCTCCTGAGGAGCACTTTGAGTTATTTACACATCTGGAAAGAGAGATGTTACCAAACACCTGAAACACCAAACACCTGGATCAGTAAACACCTGTATCATTAAACACCTGGATCACTAAACACCTGGATCACTAAACTCCTGGATCATTAAACACCTGGATCACTAAACACCTGGATCAGTAAACACCTGGATCACTAAACACCTGGATCATTAAACACCTGGATCACTAAACACCTGGATCACTAAATTCCTGGATCATTAAACACCTGGATCACTAAACACCTGAAACACCAAACACCTGAAACACCAAACACCTGGATCACCAAACACCTGGATCACTAAACTCCTGCATCACCAAACACCTGGATCACCAAACAGCTGGATCACCAAACACCTGGATCACCAAACACCTGGATCACCAAACACCTGGATCACCAGCCACCTGAAACACCAAACAGCTGGGTCACCAGGCACCTGGATCCCCAAACACCTGAAACAACAAACACCTGGATCACTGACTCGTGGATCACCAGACACGTGGATCACTAAACACCTGTATCACTAAACACCTGGATCATTAAACACCTGGATCACTAAACACCTGGATCACTTAACGCCTGGATCTCCAAACACCTGGATCACTAAACACCTGGATCACTAAACACCTGGATCATTAAACACCTGGATCAATAAACACCTGGATCAATAAACACCTGGATCATTAAACACCTGGATCACCAGACACCTGGATCACCAGACACCTGGATCATTAAACACCTGGATCACTAAACACCTGGATCACCAAACACCTGAAACACCAAACACCTGGATCACCAAACACCTGGATCACCAAACCCCTGGATCACCAAACACCTGGATCATTAAACACCTGGATCACCAGCCACCTGGATCACCAGC
Organism: Callopanchax toddi; assembly: GCA_006937965.1. Classification (NCBI taxonomy): domain Eukaryota; kingdom Metazoa; phylum Chordata; class Actinopteri; order Cyprinodontiformes; family Nothobranchiidae; genus Callopanchax; species Callopanchax toddi. The sequence continues at coordinate 516,755 of SSNR01000274.1, read as the reverse complement.
CACCTGGACCACCAAACACCTGGATCACCAAACACCTGGATCACCAAACACCTGGATCATTAAACACCTGGCTCACCAGACACCTGGATCACCAAACACCTGGATCATCAAACACCTGGATCATCAAACACCTGGATCATTAAACACCTGGATCACCAAACACCTGGATCACTAAACACCTGGATCACCAGCCACCTGGATCACCAGCCACCTGGATCACCAAACACCTGGATCACCAGCCACCTGGATCACTAAACACCTGGATCACTAAACACCTGGATCACCAAACACCTGGATCACCAAACACCTGGATCACCAAACACCTGGATCACCAAACACCTGGATCACTAAACACCTGGATCACCAAACACCTGGATCACCAAACACCTGGATCACTAAACACCTGAAACACCAAACACCTGGATCACCAAACACCTGGATCACCAAACACCTGGATCACCAAACACCTGGATCACCAAACACCTGGATCACCAAATACCTGGATCTTCCCATGTCGGAACATCTAGTTACTTCCTGTCAGTGAAAATAGAAAGTTTATTGGAGCTTTCAGACCTTGTTGTTGCACCATAGCCACGCCCCTCTGGTGCCTCCAGGGGAGTAGATGTTTTCTGACAGGAGATCCAAGTTCTGAGTTCTGATCAGGAGCTGAAGTTGCTGATGTCATGGTCTCGTTTGGTTTAACCTACTTGGAGAACCAGACGGCTGGTTTTTACTGGACCAGATATGGAAGTTGATCAAAGAAGGAGGAGGATAAGCTCCTCTCCTGTGGTGCAGTAGGAGTGCGTCCCCACCTGTCTGGTACATCCTGAGTTCTAAATCAAACGCAGCATGACACTAATCTGTCAGCCCCGTCACCTGGTGGTTCCTCACCTGTGAAAACGCCTCGAGACGCAAAGAAAACTTCATCAAACCAGCTCTTCAGCATTCATGAGCGTTCTGCTCACGGGGTTCTGTGTATGGAGTCCTGTAGGAACCAGACGGGCCCGTTGTTTATCAGCTGGTCCTGGATCTGAGGGAAGCTCGGGGTCTTTCATCTGTTCCAGACTGGGATGTTTTCAGAGGCGATAAAAACCCAACATCTGCTCTCGCCTTTGTCTGCAGCCCTCAGTCTCCTGTCTCTGTGATAAAACTTTCCAGCGCCTGTTCCTCGTCTTTGTGCTGCATTCATGTGATTTGAAATCCCCCTCCGACACCCCGCCCCACCAGACCCGCCGGACCATTTGTTTACTGCTGCGACAAAAGGAGAAAATTAATAAGGAGACGACAATCAAGTCCTCAGAGCCGGAAACCTCTTGCAGCCTCAGCAGCAGCTGCTTCTGTCAGACGGCAGAGCCAGAGAGGTCCGACCAGAACCACAGAGGAACATCTACTCAGCTTCTAACAGAACCTCCAGGTCTAGGTCTGGTGTTCAGCTGGAGAACCAGAACTGTAGCTGGATGCTAAAACATATAGAATCACTCCTCCCTCTGGGTCCACTCAGCTCTAAACTACTTCATTATTTCATTTAAGGTGTAAACAAACAAACAAACCGGAACTCTTTATCTTTCATGTATTTACTTTTCTAGACTGATTTGAATCATTTTTCTACAGATTTAAACCTCCAAACATCATGATTCCTTTTCCAGTGTCGGCTGGATTTAGTCACTTTGATCTGATGGTTTTTCTTTACATGATATTTTTTCCAGGTCAGAGTCTTTGTTTGGTTTCAGCTCTGAGGTAAATCCATTTAAAAACATTCCTCCTTAAACACGGTCCATTAACTCGTTGCAGAAACTCCATTAATAATGTGGACGTTTGATCGAGCCTCTGAACGCAGCTTTATAGATCAGATCTCACAGTAAACAGGAGGAAAGTCGGAGCGCTGACCGGAATGTCGGATCATCCTCCCAATAAAAGGTCTCCACTCCGGGAAAAGGCCGTAAAGCTGCAGAGAAACGTCCCGTTTCCCAGGCCGTCTGTCTGCCTCGACGCCGACTGCCGACGCCGTTTATGTGACTCTGATTATTGATCTGGAAAAACCAATCAATTAGCACGCGTTGGAGGGAGGTCCACTGGAGCCTCTGTGGTCCAGGTGAATGCTCATGGCACAGAGGTCAGAGGTCAAATGATCCACCTGTCTAGGAGGAGAGGCGGATCAGGAGAGCTCAGAGATTTATATCTTGGCTTTATTTGATGTGTGTGTGTGTGTGTGTTGTCACTCATGCTGCTGTTGTGTGTGTGTGTTTTCGAAGCAGCTACGCCCTGCATCAAAGCCATCAGCCCGAGCGAGGGCTGGACGACCGGCGGCGCCACCGTCATCCTGATCGGAGACAACTTCTTTGACGGGCTGCAGGTGGTCTTCGGCACCATGCTGGTGTGGAGCGAGGTATGTCTCTCTAATGTGGTTTCATGGGTCTGGGTCTGGGTCATGTTCTGGATCAAAATCAAGGTCAGGATCAGGGTCAGGGTCTGGGTCTGGATCAAAATCAAGGTCAGGATCAGGGTCAGGGTCTGGGTCTGGATCAAAATCAAGGTCAGGATCAGGGTCAGGGACAGGGTCTGGGTCTGGATCAAAATCAAGGTCAGAATCAGGGTCAGGGTCAGAGTCTGGGTCTGGGTCTGGATTAAGGTTTGGGTCAGGATGAGGGTCTGGATCTGGATGAGGGTCTGGGTCTGGATGAGGATCTGGATCTGGATCAAGGTCTGGATCTGGATCAAGGTCTGGATGAGGGTCTGGGTCTGGATCAGGGTCTGGGTCTAAATTAGGCTCTGGGTCAGGATGAGGTCTTGGTCTGGGTCAGGGTCTGGATGAGGCTCTGGGTCTGGAACAGGTTCTGGGTGTGGATGAGGGGCTTGGTCTGGATCTGGATCAGGGTCTGGATCTGGATCAAGGTCAGGATGAGGGTCTGGATCTGGATGAGGGTCTGGATCAAGGTCTGGATGAGGATCTGGGTCAGAATCAGGGTCTGGGTCAGGATGAGGGTCTGGGTCTGGATGAGGGTCTGGGTCTGGATGAGGGTCTGTGTCTGAATCTGGAACCGGGTCTGGATTAGGATCTGGGTCTGGATGAGGGTCTGGGTCTGGATGAGGCTCTGGCTCTGGATCTGGATCAGGGTCTGGATGAGGGTCTGGGTCTGGATGAGGGTCTATCTGGATCAGGGTCTGGATGAGGGTCTGGGTCTGGATGAGGGTCTGGGTCTGGATGAGGGTCTGGGTCTGGATCTGGGTCAGGGTCTGGATGAGGGTCTGGGTGTGGATGAGGGTCTGGGTCTGGATGAGGGTCTTGGTCTGGATGAGGGTCTTGGTCTGGATGAGGGTCTGGGTCTGGATGAGGGTCTGTGTCTGAATCTGGAACCGGGTCTGGATTAGGATCTGGGTCTGGATGAGGGTCTGGGTCTGGATGAGGGTCTGGCTCTGGATGAGGGTCTGGGTCTGGATGAGGGTCTGGGTCTGGATGAGGGTCTGGATCTGGATCAGGGTCTGAATGAGGGTCTGGGTCTGGATGAGGGTCTGGGTCTGGATGAGGGTCTTGGTCTGGATGAGGGTCTGGGTCTGGATCTGGATCAGGGTCTGGATGAGGGTCTGGGTCTGGATGAGGGTCTGGGTCTGGATGAGGGTCTGGGTCTGGATCTGGATCAGGGTCTGGATGAGGATCTGGGTCTGGATGAGGGTCTGGGTCTGGATGAGGGTCTGGGTCTGGATGAGGGTCTTGGTCTGGATGAGGGTCTGGGTCTGGATGAGGGTCTGGGTCTGGATGAGGGTCTGGGTCTGGATCTCGTTTCTTTCATTGTTATTTGATTTGTGTTTTTTTTCTCGATGTTGTTATTTTGTGTATTTTTGTGTCTTAAAGCCATGTTTGTTATTTGTTTTCTTTTTATTGTGTTTACTTGTGTTTTTGTTTTGTAGTTTTGTGTTCCTCTCCGTCCTGATTGGCCCTTTGGTGGGACTTCCTGTGTCTCACCTGAAGTCATTTATCAGTCCAATCGGAGCTCCTGAAAACTAAAGCAGAGTTATTTTGTGAGAACAGCTGCTCAAATTCATCCTCCTCACATCTTCATCCTCCTCACATCTTCGTCCTCCACACATCTTCATCAGCACGGCGCTGTCGACCTGCAGGAACACCTGCGTCTGTTTCTGTCGCGGCTCCTCGTCCTGATAAATATGCAGATGCGGAGCGTCGTGGAGCTGCAGGAGGAGCTGCGCAGACGGCGCTGCATGAAATATTGAAGCCGGTCCAGAAGAGCAGAACACCTGGTGGGGAAGGAGCTGAGATCCACCTCACATCATCACATCACACGCTGCTGATGGAGCTCCTCGCTTTGATCAGTGGCGTCAGGCGGCGAGCACACCAACTCCAAAGCCCAGAATCCCTCTGAACCCACTGCACGCTGACCCAGATTGGAGAGAAGAAGAATCTCCTGCTGCAGAGTGTAAAGACAGACCCTTCTGCTCAGGTTCCTCCAGATGTTTCTCCTGCAGAGGAGAGTCCTGGACCCAGAAGATCAGATGTGACAAGGAGTTTCTGTGGATGAGATTAAAGAGAATCTGATGTTGGTCCGGTTGGCTGCTGTTCAAGCAGGAATGGGATTCTGGACTTTGGACCAACTCCTGGAACAAATGTTTCAATTTCCTTTCAGAGACCTTGTGTTAGATGAAAGCTCATGTCTCCTACAGCTCTTTATTCCTGCTTTAGTTGAACATGAGGTGAAGCCAGCAGAGAAACTCCAGTTCTTTGTCCTGGATGTAAACATTTTAACCTAACATCTCTGTTGATCCAAAATGCACCAGAGCTAAAGTTAGGTGAAGGTGAGAAGAAAAACTGTTCAAACCAACTCGACCCAAATATCAGTTAAAACAACATAAACATGAAATGCAAGGAGGAATAAAAGCAAAACAATAAGGATTAGAATAAAAAGACAAGGTAAAAACAGTAAAACATTACGCCTAATTCAACTCTTACATAGGTTGTTTTGGGGGCTTGTCCGGGATCGTACTATGTGGGAATAAATCCAGTTGGTATTAATTTTCTTTTAAGTCTGAATAATGAGCTTTACCTGACTCTAAACGTGTGGTTTGATGAAAACTGGTCACTCTGCGTCAGACTAGCAGAACCTTCTCAGTCAGCTGTTTGATCAGAGCTGAATCAAACCGCTCTGTTTCTTTAGGCTGATTCTAGAAACATGCTCAGGTCCACTGAACCATTCACGACTTTAACAGTTTGTTGTCTTCTATTTCTTGTGACGCAGCTGATCACCCCTCACGCCATCCGGGTCCAGACCCCCCCTCGACATATTCCTGGGGTCGTGGAGGTCACACTGTCCTACAAGTCCAAACAGTTCTGCAAAGGAGCGCCAGGACGCTTCGTCTACACCGGTAAACAACGTTTCCACTCAGTAGAACCCAAGCCTCGGGACCGAGAGGCGGCAGAAACCAGATCCCAAAACTAGCTTAATCTTTACCAGTTTATACAAGCTGCAGCTCCACGAAGCGAGAAGATATCTGGTAAATGGTAACGCCTCACATTTGTGTGGCACTTTTCTAGGTCATGGTTATGTTACAGTCACTCACCCCCTCATAACACCTTCACACGCTGAAATTCAGCGATAAGATCCAAACTACAGTTTCTACCAGAACAAAACACAACTCACAACAACACACAACAAGCAAAAAGATGCTAAAGATGCGTACCTTATAGAAAGTGACCATAGTGATTTCACCAGTTGAAGCAAACCAAACAAACAATAAATCATCTGAAAGCTCTGCAGCTTCCACAGCGGTGGTGTTCGGTCCTCGAGGGCCGGTATCCAGCATGCTTTACTTCCTTCCCTGCTCCAACACACCTGATTCAATGGTTGAATCACCTGGTCTGGAGGTCACAGAGCTCTGCAGAAGGCCTTTACTCAGCCACTGACTGAAATCAGGTGTGGAAGCAGAGAAACCTCTAAAACATGCTGATACCGGCCCTCTAGGGTCAGGATTGGACACCACTGCTCCACAGGTTACATCAGGTTCATCCTCTACCTGTGAAACTCAGAGCAGCAACAACTGAAACAAACAAAAACTAACTTTGCTCTCAGCAGCAGAACTAGAAATCAGCTGTTCTGTTTGATGACTGTAAATCATGTCTGAGCTCATGTGACCCATCGTCTCTGTGTCACACTGAAGTCTACTCTTTTGTCACTCCCATGTTCTGATGTTTCAAAATCCAAGCTGACCAATGGGTTTTAGAGATACGGCCCTGTGTAACTAGCACTGTGTGAATGGCAGCCCACTCAGGAGGCGGAGCTAAAAGCAGAACTTTTATTGTGATTTAGTATTTTAGCATTTTGAAAGTTATTGTCATGTTTGGTTTGTCCAATCAGAGGCTTGGATTTAGTTTTTATGAGTAAAAACCAAAGTGGATTTAAATCTGAAGAGAGCTCCGTGTAGATTTACAGTTTGAACATTCAGTTTAGAAGAAGAGTTTCAGATTTGATCTGTATAAATCAATCAACCCCACAGCCCTCAGGAACAGCCCCTGTCAGACCTTTAGTGTTTATATTTAAAATCAAGACAAGCTTGTCTTTGGTGCGTTCACATTTTTAATGTTCTAGTGAAGGTATATTTACATAGCCTAATATTTTTATATTAGACATTAATGTCAGATTTCAGACCAGATTTAAATGTTTTTTCCTCTCAGCTACTGAACCCGTGACACTAAAATCTGATGTTTTGTTTTATAGTACTGTTAAACTTGGAGTCCATTTTGTTCCATAGGTTTCTGTAAACCAGTTTGAAGCTGAGTAATGAAGGACTGGCTGAACTCAGATGTTTGACTTTTATTTTCTGTTGCTGCATCCTGTGAGCTTTGGGGGTTTTCAGGTGTTTGGAGCTTCTGTGTGTTTGGAGGTGAAGTTTCTGAGTCGGTCTTGTTTTCTACAAACTGGAGGAGAAGTAAACATTCTCCCTGGAGTTTCCTCCTGTGCTCCTCTCGCCCTTCAGACTCATTGTGACTCGTCCTTCGTATCTTCCTCTCACATCGCTGCTGACGATTATTCTGTCAGAATATCCAGATGTCATTCAAAGTAGCAGAAAGGTCAGATGGAGACTGTTTAGCGCGATAAGTAAATGTCATCGTGCTGTGAAAGAGCTGTTCAGGGTTTCTGTCCAACACCAGTTTATCACTGCCGCCTCCTCACGTCGTCTTTGTTGGAGGCGCCGCCTCCTCCTACGGCGCCGAGGAGTTGGACCTCACAATGGACGCTCCGGCCGCCTCCTTTTGCAATTCTAATCTGAGATTTGATTGTCAGATAGGAGTGACAAGAGCTGAGAGCTTTGCTTTAATGTGAATAGATGGAGGAAGTTCTGCTCCTCAGAAACACGCTGGAGGTCCAAACGTCATGTTCACACCTCCTCAGCAGCCAGGAGAGGAGGGCCTGGGCTCTGCACACGGCCCAAAAGACACGGACGTCCCCTTCAGTCACACACACACAACTTTAAACCTGAGAAACATCAAAGTGTTTCTCCTGATTGGTCCTGAGTTTATCTGCTCCTCATCAGCGAATAAAGCCATGAATCCAAAGTCAGGCACACAAACACACACACTGTGTTGTGTAGTTTGTGTGTTTCTGTATGTATACAACTGATCTGGAGTCAGTAAAAACTGCAGACTGAGAGCAGAAACATCTGAGCTGAGTTTGATTGATGGGGACCCGTAAGACCGAGTGTCCCTGAAGGCATCGTGAGCCTGAAACCTACAAGCCTCTTCATCAAAACGTTGTTGGTCTTCTTCACGTGGCGTCATGTGATTTACAGAGCGTGTCAGCAGCCAGGTGCTTCATGAATATCAGACTGATCACAGTAAAACCTGCTTCCTCATAAATCAGTGATCCTCTGCTCTGAGGCTGATTCTGTCATAAAACTTTGATTTGGTTTCTGACAGAGAGTCTATGGAAGCTCCACACACCTCCTGCAGAGGTTTCTGAGGAGGAGGAGGAGGAGGAGGAGGTTCTGGGGGTTCCAGTCCAGTGTTGAAGGCTTTAAAAGTCCTGAACTATGAGAACTTCTCAGTCTGAATGAAGTTGAGACATCTACACTCACTGGACTGTAGACGTTCTCCAGCTGATCCCAGATATTCTCCAGTCAGTGAACTGATCCTAGATCGGCTCCAGGACGTTTATCCTCAGGTCAGATGGAGCAGCGAGGACGTCTAAATGTGTTGTCAATCACAAGGACGTAATCATCTGAAGGCTGCAGGTTCAGGATCTGGTCTCTGGTTGAGATGACCACCTTCCAGCCAATCAGAGAACAGTCTTTTGTCCTGATAGTTTCAGCAAGCTCCTCCCGCTTCCTGTTTTCTCTCAAGTGCAGCAGAAGGTGAAGTGACGAGCAGTGAGATCTAAGTGTTTCCCACATTCCCGACTCCTTCCTCCTCGTGGCTTAAAGCAGCTCGAGAGTTTGATCTCACAGCTCCGCTCTGAGAAACAGACCGAAGGCGAGAGACGCTCCGCAGCATGCCAAAGAGGAGAGAGGAGGATCTGGAGCAGGATCAGATCCCTCTGTAGATCTGGGAGGAGGATCAGATCCCTGTGTAGAGAGGAGGATCAGATCCCTCTGTAGATCTGGGAGGAGGATCAGATCCCTGTGTAGAGAGGAGGATCAGATCCCTCTGTAGATCTGAGAGGAGGATCAGATCCCTCTGTAGATCTGGGAGGAGGATCAGATCCCTGTGTAGAGAGGAGGATCAGATCCCTCTGTAGATCTGGGAGGAGGATCAGATCCCTGTGTAGAGAGGAGGATCAGATCCCTCTGTAGATCTGGGAGGAGGATCAGATCCCTCTGTAGATCTGGGAGGAGGATCAGATCCCTCTGTAGATCTGAGAGGAGGATCAGATCCCTCTGTAGATCTGGGAGGAGGATCAGGTCCCTCTGTAGATCTGGGAGGAGGATCAGATCCCTCTGTAGATCTGAGAGGAGGATCAGATCCCTCTGTAGATCTGGGAGGACGATCAGATCCCTCTGTAGATCTGAGAGGAGGATCAGGTCCCTCTGTAGATCTGAGAGGAGGATCAGATCCCTCTGTAGATCTGAGAGGAGGATCAGATCCCTCTGTAGATCTGGGAGGACGATCAGATCCCTCTGTAGATCTGGGAGGAGGATCAGATCCCTCCGTAGATCTGAGAGGAGGATCAGATCCCTCTGTAGATCTGAGAGGAGGATCAGATCCCTCTGTAGGTCTGAGAGGAGGATCAGATCCCTCTGTAGATCTGGGAGGAGGATCAGATCCCTCTGTAGATCTGGGAGGAGGATCAGATCCCTCTGTAGATCTGAGAGGAGGATCAGATCCCTCTGTAGATCTGGGAGGAGGATCAGATCCCTCTGTAGGTCTGAGAGGAGGATCAGATCCCTCTGTAGGTCTGAGAGGAGGATCAGATCCCTCTGTAGGTCTGAGAGGAGGATCAGATCTTAGAGGACAGAAACAGACCCTGCAGATCTCTGATGATCTCCCTCCATCCACCTCTTTAGGCCCTGTATCAACCAGCTGGCGTTTTGTTTATTGATGGTTTATTGACAGACAGCTTGTTGCCTGGTAACAGCTGAGGGTCCAAATTAAAAACGGGTCAATGACTAAATGAAAAATAACCGAGAGACAAAATAATTTAAGCAGATCAATAAATTAAAATGCTCCTGCCAGGAACTGCTGATTGGTTCAGTTTTCTGCAGCTTCAGTTTGTGATAGGCTGGGTGTGGAACCCAGAGGTACTACAGGGTACTGGGAGGTCTCAGAGGGTTCTGGGGGTACCAGGAGTTACTAGGCAGTACCACCTTAGACAGTGAGGTTCCTTGGGGAACCAGGTTGAGGTACCAGATGGTACCAGCCCCTATCAACACTAAGCTTGTGGATCAATGTGGCTTGAAGAGGAGGAGGAAGAAAAGGAGGAGAAGGAAGAATAGGAAAAGGAAGAGGAGGTATCGATGGGTGTGTGAGGTTATTAAAGTCAATGCTGCTGATTTCAGGGACAAGTTTTCCAGGAATGTAAATTCCTCCAGGCTCCTTCATTAATGGAACACTCTTCATCACCACAACACCTCCTCACTCCTCAGTCATCCCACAGCTAGCCCTAGTCCAAGTCCTAGTCCTGGTCCTGACCCTGGTTCTAGTCCTGGACCAGCCAATCAGAGGACAGCAGCTCCTCAGGGAGGACGACCAGCCAATCAGAGGACAGCAGCTCCTCAGGGAGGACGACCAGCCAATCAGAGGACAGCAGCTCCTCAGGGAGGACGACCAGCCAATCAGAGGACAGCAGCTCCTCAAGGAGGACGACCAGCCAATCAGAGGGCAGCAGCTCCTCAGGGAGGATGACCAGCCAATCAGAGGGCATCAGCTCCTCAGAGAGGACGACCAGCCAATCAGAGGACAGCAGCTCCTCAGGGAGGACGACCAGCCAATCAGAGGGCATCAGCTCCTCAGAGAGGACGACCAGCCAATCAGAGGACAGCAGCTCCTCAAGGAGGACGACCAGCCAATCAGAGGACAGCAGCTCCTCAGGGAGGAAGCAGGAGAACGTAGACCTTCAGAGAGCAGACGCTTGTTTCTTTGATCGAACAAGATGATCAGCTGTGACCTTTGACCTCACCTGAACCTGATTGTGTTACAGTATCAGATGATCAGCTGATGTGGGTTTAACCATGTCTGTGTGGCGGGTCAGTAGGACACAATGTCTCCTGATGTTCTGGTAGCTCGACCTCAGCCCTGCTGATGCCTCGCTTCCTCTCAATGACAACAAAACAAATCAGCATGTCCATCAGACACCGCCGCCCCCCACCCAACCAAGCTGACCTCCATCTATCACCGGTCCGGGGGAGACGTGGCGTCCGGGGAGTCGGCCGCCTGATGTGGAATCTGTCTCCTATTTGAAATGATCAGGGTAATACAGGAGGAAACCACGCAGAGTCAATCCGATCATCAGGGGTGTAACAGCTGACATGAGGCCATCGCCACGGAAACAGAGAGGTAAAGGTGAGCAGCGATGCCCCCCGCCTCCTGAGTGCATATTCCATCTCCGGCTGCTAAATTTGTTTAAACCAGCAGCATCGAAAACACTCAGAGGGAAACAAATGAAACAGACTGAGGTAAATAAAGAGCTGTGTGTGTGTGTGTGTGTGTGTGTGTGTGTGTGTGTGTGTGATGCACGAAGCCCTGGTGAATCATGGGAACTGAGGTGTTCCAGTAATCCAGAACCATCCCTCCAGGATCTGCTGCTCTGATCTGAGATCAGAGAGGAGGAAGGTCTTCAGCTGACCTCTGAGCCTGTGGTTCACCATCATGCTGACCTAGATCTAAACATAGATATATATAAAGGCTAGATGGATCAGCTGGGGTTCGACAGCATAGCTACACGGCGGCCATCTTGCCATCGAGAGCTGACGTTCTGCTCTCTATGGTAGCAGATGGAAGGTGAGCGATCATCTTAACCAAATACACTCATAACTCGAAAAATGAACAGATTTACAAACGGGTTACTTTCTTACAAACCTTATTATGTATAGACTTGAGATATGATACTTTTACAATTTATGAATTTCCCGACCATTATCAATATTTTTCGATATATTTTCACAGCCACGTCTCTGACGTTTATAAAAATGCAAACCGTTTGAAAATCGGTAAAAAATTGAGCAAGTTAGAGGTATTTATTAGTACATGCTCCATTGACACCAGTGTTATGAAAGAGGGCAGCTCTCAGTGGCAAGATGGCTCTGGTTTCCCACACGGTTGACAGCCTTGCATGGCCTGAGCCACGTGTGTGTGTGTGTGTGTGTGTGTGTGTGTGTGTGTGTGTGTGTGTGTGTGTGTGTGTGTGTGTGTTGACCCCTAAGGTGTTTAGATGAGCTCTAACTCTTTCATCTCATCACTTTTGACTCATTTTGAAGCTTTTTATAAACTTTGTGGTCACTTACTGGTCACACTGGGCAGGTGGAACCAGAACTGGTATTACTGGTTGATCTGTCTGTTACTGGTTGGTCTGTCTGTTACTGGTTGGTCTGTCTGTTACTGGTTGGTCTGTCTGTTACTGGTGAACTTCAGTTCTAACATCTGAGAGAAGGCTGAGGGTCAGTGCAGGCATCACTGTATAGGTTCAGTGAATGCTCTGATCTAGTCTCCTTAGTCCAGTCTCTCTGATCTAGTCTCCTTAGTCCAGTCTCTCTGATCTAGTCTCCTTAGTCCAGTCTCTCTGATCCGGTCTCTCTGATCTAGTCTCCTTAGTCCAGTCTCTCTGATCCAGTCTCTCTGATCTAGTCTCCTTAGTCCAGTCTCTCTGATCTAGTCTCCTTAGTCCAGTCTCTCTGATCCAGTCTCTCTGATCTAGTCTCCTTAGTCCAGTCTCTCTGATCCAGTCTCTCTGATCTAGTCTCCTTAGTCCAGTCTCTCTGATCCGGTCTCTCTGATCTAGTCTCCTTAGTCCAGTCTCTCTGATCCGGTCTCCTTAGTCCAGTCTCTCTGATCCGGTCTCTCTGATCTAGTCTCCTTAGTCCAGTCTCTCTGATCCAGTCTCTCTGATCTAGTCTCCTTAGTCCAGTCTCTCTGATCCGGTCTCTCTGATCCAGTCCTTTCTCCACAGAGACCCTTCCTGATCCCAATCCTTGTCTCCGTGGAGGTGAATCCTAGACATTTTGTAGGGACAGCGCTCCATGTGTGTCAGGGACCCCTGTGATTAGACTAGAACGTTCCCTTCTGATGAGGAATGCTGGGAGTCTAAATGGGACTGCGATTCTATCGGAGGCTCCCATCCCGCCTCTAGGATGTTCGTACTGGGAGCTGATCTGGTTTGGGATTTGTAGCTGATTGCAGCTCCAGTTGTCTGGCTGCATTATCTCCTCACATCCTCCAAAAAGCCTCTCTGGGATCCCTGGATGAATCCCTGCTCCATGTGGAGGTAATAGATTCCTCTGAGGGGGGTGGGAAGGCGGGAACACGGGGAGGCCGTGTCCCTCAGCGCTCCGTCACCCTTCAGGAATCATCCCCGCCCCAGTCACAGCCTGAAAGCCCCTTTTCTTCTCGCTGCCGCGTGAAACGGGCTCCGACAAATTTGATTTAGCAGCTCGCTGTGGCCCATTCCCGGGAAAGAAAACAAATATTGTTATAATGGTAATAACATCTATTTGGAGCGCCAGAGACAAACGGCAGCGGGGCCTTTGAAGGAGACCCCTCCGTGCTGCGAGGAGCCGCCTGATTCTTATTCATGAAAGCTGCGCTTATGCATATTAGCACAAACTAGCTATTCTACTGAGCGGCGTTTGGACTGTCAATCATCCTTACAGGATACAAGAGCCAACGCTGACAAAAGCCGAGTGGGCAAGATCGGCTGACAAATTGTCCCCAAAGTCAAATTTGACAGCCTTTTATGATTAATGGGCTTGATTATGGAGAAGTATCTCCCTGAACTCATTTCCGGGTGTTTCTCCAGCTCTAAAGAGGAGGAGGAGGAGGAAGGCTGATTGTTTGGAGAGGTGAATAAATGGAGGAGAAAGAAAGGTTCTGTGGATGGAGGTTGGATTGAATTAGTGTCAGTGAAACGGCAGAGCGAGGAGCGGCTCACCTAATAAACAGCTTCTCCAGCTAATCAGAGGCTATGGAGTGGAGAGCCCAGTTCTGGAAGGTTCTCCTCAGCACCGACCTCCACCGTGGTCCGGGAGAGGAACCAGAACATCATGTCTCAGCTGACTGGAGACAGGATGACCCGGTCTGCTCTCATCTAACGGGACACGTCATGAACTGAGTTTAGCTAAGCCATGTGAGAGTTCTTAATGGTCGTCTGGCAACCAGAGGGTTGTTGGTTCAATCCCTGCTCCAAATGGGTCACTTTGTTGTGTCCTTGGGCAACACTTTATCCACTTTGACTTTAATGGTTACTTTAGACCAGTACTTCTCAAAAAGTGGGGCGCAGGAGGACTATTTAAGATTAGAGTCTGTATCCATGCTTGGACGGGTTTTTGTGCTGCAGCATTTTATATGGACTTTTGTGTGGGATAATGTTGAGTGTCTGGCAACCCAGAATGGTTTACAGAGCAGGGAGGTGAGATGGAGATGTTAGACGGCAGGAAATGACCCGGAAATACAGTGAATCCTATGCAGACCTGTTCGTATTCACACTCTGCGGTAGCAGCATCTCCAGAGGTTGAACACATCAGGGAGGGGGCGGGGCAACATGAGCGATATTAATGGGGGCTTTGGACTGAGATAGTTGCTGAAAACACACAGGCATTTTGTTGCCAGTCAACCCCTTTACACACACTCTCTCTTCTTTCGTCACTTCTTTAGTTAACTAACGACAGTTTTATTAAATGACCTGCAGATCTCCAGCAGTTTTCCCCCAAGCTGTGATTCTTTACCTAAAGCTATGTTTTCATAGCTGTGTTTACACAGCAAGGAGCTACAGCTGGCTTTCATTATTATAAAATAATTATTAATGTGTTACTGATGAGCTATTAGTGTGTTATTAATGCTTTAATAATGTTATTATTATATTATTGATGCATTATTGACACCTTATTTCCGACGGTCCAAATTGTTTTACCTTGTGTGGTTTAGCAGGTTTTTGTATTTAATAGTTTTTAACATGTCTGTTGTGTGTCTTTGTGTTGTTTTAGTATTTCTTTGGGAAGTTTAACTGTATCTTTAGTGTATCTTAGTGCGCTTTAGTGTATCTTTGTATAGTTTTAGTGTACTTTGTGTAGTTTTAATGTATTTTAGTGTAGTTTTAATGTGTCTTTGTGTAGTTTTAGTGTGTCTTTGTATAAATTTAGTGTATCTTTGTATAGTTTTTGTGTATTTTGTGTAGTTTTATTGTATTTTAGTTTAGTTTTAGTGTATCTTTGTGTAGTTTTAGTGTATCTTTGTGTAGTTTTAGTGTATCTTTGTGTAGTTTTAGTGTATCTTTGTATAGTTTTAGTGTATTTGGTGTAGTTTTAATGTATTTTAGTGTAATTTTAGTGTATCTTTGTGTAGTTTTAGTGTATTTGGTGTAGTTTTAATGTATTTTAGTGTAATTTTAGTGTGTCTTTGTGTAGTTTTAGTGTGTCTTTGTGTAGTTTTAGTGTATCTTTGTATAGTTTTAGTGTATTTGGTGTAGTTTTAATGTATTTTAGTGTAATTTTAGTGTGTCTTTGTGTAGTTTTAGTGTATCTTTGTGTAGTTTTAGTGTATCTTTGTATAGTTTTAGTGTATTTGGTGTAGTTTTAATGTATTTTAGTGTAATTTTAGTATTTCTTTGTGTAGTTTTAGTGTATCTTTGTGTAGTTTTAGTGTATCTTTGTATAGTTTTAGTGTATTTGGTGTAGTTTTAATGTATTTTAGTGTAATTTTAGTGTTTCTTTGTGTAGTTTTAGTGTATCTTTGTGTAGTTTTAGTGTATCTTTGTATAGTTTTAGTGTATTTGGTGTAGTTTTAATGTATTTTAGTGTAATTTTAGTGTTTCTTTGTGTAGTTTTAGTGTATCTTTGTGTAGTTTTAGTGTATCTTTGTATAGTTTTAGTGTATTTGGTGTAGTTTTAATGTATTTTAGTGTAATTTTAGTGTTTCTTTGTGTAGTTTTAGTGTATCTTTGTGTAGTTTTAGTGTATCTTTGTATAGTTTTAGTGTATTTGGTGTAGTTTTAATGTATTTTAGTGTAATTTTAGTGTTTCTTTGTGTAGTTTTAGTGTATCTTTGTGTAGTTTTAGTGTATCTTTGTATAGTTTTAGTGTATTTGGTGTAGTTTTAATGTATTTTAGTGTAATTTTAGTATTTCTTTGTGTAGTTTTAGTGTATCTTTGTGTAGTTTTAGTGTATCTTTGTATAGTTTTAGTGTATTTGGTGTAGTTTTAATGTATTTTAGTGTAATTTTAGTGTTTCTTTGTGTAGTTTTAGTGTATCTTTGTGTAGTTTTAGTGTATCTTTGTATAGTTTTAGTGTATTTGGTGTAGTTTTAATGTATTTTAGTGTAATTTTAGTGTGTCTTTGTGTAGTTTTAGTGTGTCTTTGTGTAGTTTTAGTGTGTCTTTGTGTAGTTTTAGTGTATTTGGTGTAGTTTTAATGTATTTTAGTGTGTCTTTGCGTGTCGGCTCTAACCTCCTCTCTCTCCGACCTGCAGCCTTGAACGAGCCGACCATCGACTACGGCTTCCAGAGGTTACAGAAGGTCATCCCTCGGCACCCAGGTGACCCGGAGAGGTTACCAAAGGTCAGTGGAGTGGAGTCATTAAGTCAGCTCTGAAGGTCAGAGGTCAGATTTCAATTCATTTTGGAAGTGAACTTTAAGCGTGGCAGGTTCTTCCCAGAATGCATCTGTCAGTCAGCTGCACACTTTAGGGGTACGGGACTGTTTGTCCCTCTGAGGACCCTGTAGACACATGCTCTCTCTGTTAACAAGTTTTAAACAGGAAACAGCTGTTTCTGGGGTGGGGGGGGTGTCTTACTGTGGCTCCTCCTCCTCTGAACAGAAGGGCGGAGTCAGGATCAGCTGTTTGTGTTGCTGTTTCTAATTTTCTGACCTGTCTCTCAGAGGCTGCTGCTGTTTGTTTTTGTTGTCGTAAACATTTTTCCTTCCTGTTGCTCCTGAAAGGATCAGCTGATTAACAAGTCGCCTTTAGCTGAAGTCGACCTCGTTAGACGTGTCAGCAGGTGAGGTGGGCGGGGCTTGAGTGGTGGGAGTGGTTTCACCCACACACTTTGGTGTTCGCCTGCGGCCTCGGCGTGCAGCTGTGCAGCCGTCAGGTGTTCCGTTAGCATGAAGAGATTATTGTACTGCAGCCGCCTCCGAGCAGCTAACTGAGGCAGATTCTGGGAGGCAGCGAGCGGCGGCAGCGGCGCCCAGCCTCAGATGGGCTCTGACACTCCAAAGCAGCTGCCAAATTGAAACCATTTATCAAAATCTGACATCGGAGATCCAGTCACCAAAAAAGCAGTTTGTTTGTAAATTGATACTAATAGTGAGCACACGGTGTCTGGCCTGTTTGATGGGCTGATTTACAGCCAGAGTGGAACATCAAGCATCCTCCTCCCGCCTGCCTCTCACATATTCATTTATTCAACACAAAACTCAATAAGGCTGCTGCCGTTCCCTCCCCGGCGCTCCGATCGGAGCCGGACAGCGGGAGGAGGAGCTCTGCTGTGAGAGCTGACAGAGCGGCGTGTCGGGCAGCGGCGGGTTAACTCGCGCTGTCACTTCTTCTCTGTTTTCACCTGCAGCTGCCACTCCGCTGAAGGAGAGGGAGAGACGAGGGCAGGCGGTGCGACACACAACAGATTGATTCGTTGTCGGAGTCGGCTGAAGGAATCTGGCTGCAGTCAGAGGAGGAAAAGGCCGATCCGACAGAATCAACATTTTATCTGACGACATCAGGAGCGTCTGGGTTTAAAGGAAACGCTTCATGTTCCATTAGGATGAAGAGTCAGCTCTAAATATCTGAGCTAACTTCAGATCAGATCAGATCCTGACTCTGGATCAGTTCCTGACTCTGGGTCAGTTCCTGACATTGGACTAGATCTCGACTCCGGATCAGACCCTGATTCTGGATCAGCTCCTGACTCAGGATCAGTTCCTGTCTCTGAATTAGTTCCTTACTCTGGGACATTTCCTGTCTTTGGATTAGTTCCTGACTCTGGGTCAGTTCCTGTCTCTGGGTCAGTTCCTGTCTCTGGGTCAGTTCCTGACTCTGAATCAGTTCCTGACTCAGGATCAGTTCCTGACTCTGGGTCAGTTCCTTACTCTGGATCTTATCCTGACTCTGGGTCAGTTCCTGACTCTGGATCTTATCCTGACTCTGGGTCAGTTCCTGACTCTGGATCTTATCCTGATTCTGGGTCAGTTCCTGACTCTGGATCTTATCCTGACTCTGGGTCAGTTCCTGACTCTGGATCTTATCCTGATTCTGGGTCAGTTCCTGACTCTGGATCTTATCCTGATTCTGGGTCAGTTCCTGACTCTGGATCTTATCCTGATTCTGGGTCAGTTCCTGACTCTGTCTCATGTCTCTGTCACCATTAATCTCCTGCTGATCTTTATCTTGAAAGTCTATAAAAATAAAATGTATTCTTCTTTATCATTTACTCTAAAATAATACAATTCTGAACTGAACTGAGGAACTTCACTGACACATGCAGCGCCCTCTAGTGGCATGTTTGGGTGGTGGGGTTTACCTCTGTTATCAGAACTGTAACCAGAACTCTTGTGGTCTACCTTCTCACAGCAGCACTAAGGCTCTGATCAGATAGTCCTTCAAATCAGGACTAAATGTTTCAGCTCAACAGCTTAAAACCTTCCAGTTGGATTTTACCTCCTGAAGCATCAGCTGAGAGGAGGTGTGTTGGCGGTTAGCGTGTGCACCTTTAGCTCAGATCATTGACTCTGTCCGGACGCAGAGCACTGGTCCGTTCAGGGATTATTAATCCAGCCCACTTCATGAATCAGGAAGTTTCCGGTGTTCATTGAGAATAATGAGCTGAATTTTAATGTGTTTTCTGTGAATGGAATTAACCCCACGCCGCGTCCCGTTTCGTTAGCTCCCCACCTGATAATCACTAATCTGGAGATCCGGCGTGATGAGAATCTGCTCGTCCTCCTGCAGGTCCATCCATATTTTATAGAGACGGGGGTGAGGGGGGCTCTGCTCAGGGTGATTTATCATTGTTAAGACTGCTGTCTGATGGCTTCTCCTCCAGGGTCACGCTGATCCCTGTTCGCCTCGCACCTCCTCAGCCACGGAGCCGGCCCCCCGTAATTAAGCCCCTAGAAACCAATGGAGGAAAATAGAAAGAGAGAGGCAGGAGGGGGAGAAGGGGGGGAGGGAAGAAGCAGGAATACATCAAGAGATGGACAGAAGAAGGGCAAGGGCATGAGGGCCACGAGGGGCCAGCTCCTAGACGTCTTTCTACAGGTTTAGGAAGTTTCACCACCGATTCTGGATCAGATCCAACATTTATAAATAAAACGCAACACAGTCTGGTTCTGATGGAGACGGGTCCAATCAGGACGCTGCCTGGTTCTGATGGAGACGGGTCCAATCAGGACGCTGCCTGGTTCTGATGGAGGCTGGTCCAATCAGGACGCT
>SSNR01000274.1:442890-464890 GCA_006937965.1 Callopanchax toddi | reverse complement strand
GACCCTGGTTTGTGTCAGATTCAGGTCTTGTACGTGGTTCTAGAAGCTGTAGACTGTAGTTTGGGTCAGATTTGGGGCCTGTAGGTGGTTCTAGAAGCTATAGACTGTTTGGGTCAGATCCAGGTCTTGTAGGTGGTTCTAGAAGCTGTAGACCGTGGTCTGGGTCAGATGCGGGCCCTGTAGGTGGTTCTAGAAGCTGTAGACCGTGGTCTGAGTCAGATGCGGGCCCTGTACGTGGTTCTAGAAGCTGTAGACTGTTTGGGTCAGATCCAGGTCTTGTAGGTGGTTCTAGTAGCTGTAGACTGTAGTTTGGGTCAGATTCGGGCCCTATAGGTGGTTCTATAAGCTATAGACTGTTTGGGTCAGATCCAGGTCTTGTAGGTGGTTCTAGTAGCTGTAGACTGTAGTTTGGGTCAGATTCGGGCCCTGTAGGTGGTTCTAGAAGCTATAGACTATTTGGGTCAGATCCAGGTCCTGTAGGTGGTTCTAGAAGCTGTAGACCGTGGTCTGGGTCAGATGCGGGCCCTGTAGGTGATTCTAGAAGCTATAGACTGTTTGGGTCAGATCCAGGTCTTGTAGGTGGTTCTGGAAGCTGTAGACCCTGGATTTGGTTAGATTAATGTCCTGTAGCTGGTTTTTAGAAGCTGTAGACTGTGGTTTGGGTCAGATCCAGGTCTTGTAGGTGGTTCTAGAAGCTGTAGACTGTTTGGGTCAGATCCAGGTCTTGTAGGTGGTTCTAGAAGCTGTAGACTGTAGTTTGGGTCAGATTCGGGCCCTGTAGGTGGTTCTAGAAGCTATAGACTGTGTGGGTCAGATCCAGGTCGTGTAGGTGGTTCTAGAAGCTGTAGACCGTGGTCTGGGTCAGATGCGGGCCCTGTAGGTGGTTCTAGAAGCTATAGACTGTTTGGGTCAGATCCAGGCCCTGTACGTGGTTCTAGAAGCTATAGACTGTTTGGGTCAGATCCAGGTCTTGTAGGTGGTTCTAGTAGCTGTAGACTGTAGTTTGGGTCAGATTCGGGCCCTGTAGGTGGTTCTAGAAGCTATAGACTGTTTGGGTCAGATCCAGGTCCTGTAGGTGGTTCTAGAAGCTGTAGACCGTGGTCTGGGTCAGATGCGGGCCCTTTAGGTGGTTCTAGAAGCTGTAGACCGTGGTCTGGGTCAGATGCGGGCCCTGTAGGTGGTTCTAGAAGCTATAGACTGTTTGGGTCAGATCCAGGTCTTGTAGGTGGTTCTAGAAGCTGTAGACCCTGGATTTGGTTAGATTCATGTCCTGTAGCTGGTTTTTAGAAGCTGTAGACCCTGGTTTGGGTCAGATCCACGTCTTGTAGGTGGTTCTAGAAGCTGTAGACTGTGGTTTGGGTCAGATTCAGGTCTTGTAGTTGATTCTAGAAGCTGTAGACCCTGGTTTGGGTCAGATTTGGGCCCTGTAGGTGGTTCTAGAAGCTGTAGACCGTGGTTTGGGTCAGATTCAGGTCTTGTAGTTGATTCTAGAAGCTGTAGACCCTGGTTTGGGTCAGATTCAGGTCTTGTAGGTGATTCTAGAAGCTGTAGACCCTGGTTTGGGTCAGATTTGGGCCCTGTAGGTGGTTCTAGAAGCTGTAGACCATGGTTTGGGTCAGATTCAGGTCTTGTAGGTGATTCTAGAAGCTGTAGACCCTGGATTTGGTTAGATTCCTGTCCTGTAGCTGGTTTTTAGAAGCTGTAGACCCTAGTTTGGGTCAGATCTAGGTCTTGTAGGTGGTTCTAGAAGCTGTAGACATTAGTCTTGGTCAGATCCATGTCCTGTAGGTGGTTCTAGAAGCTGTAAATCGTGTTTTGTGTCAGATCCAGGTGAGGTTTCTTGGTTTCTCTCCTCAGGGTGTAATACCTCAGGGACCTCCAGCAGAGGCCTCCACCTCCTCACAGCTGCTCCTCTGGGAATCTGATCTCTTTTAAAATTTTGCATCAGTTCTTTGTTGCTCTGTTTTATTGATTTTCTTTTAATCACTTTGATTCATTTTATTTTCTTTTATAATCAGTATTTTAGTTCTTCTTATCTTCTTTTCTTTTTTCATTCCTTTTTTAATTTCTAGAGTTTTCTTTTTTGTGTTTTGATTTCTTTTTATTTGTTCTCTTTTCACACCTTCCTGTCTTTTTTGTCCTTTTTCATCCTTTATCTGTCTTTATTGATTCGTTCCTCTTTTCTTTCTGTCCTTTGTTTTTAGTGAGTTTATCAACTTGTTGATTTTTATAATAGTCATTGCCATGGCGACCTGCTGTGCTGTTTCATTTAAATCGAACACTTCCTCTCCTGAGGGCTGATGGGAAAACAGCCTTGGGTCTGTTTGTGTTAATGACTTCCTGTTTCTCCTCCTCATCCCTCCATCCTTTCTGTCGTTTCTTTGTTGGATCACAGGATGAACTGTTTTTATTCTGTGATTTAGAAGACTTGACCTCCTGACCTGGAGGCTCCTCAGACTGTTGGAATGTTTTAGCAGAAGAATCTGTTTCCTCTGACTGACGCTAACAGAATAAATAGAATAAACCTTCAGATCTTCTGCTCCTCAGAGCTGGGATCTTCTGACCCGACTTTCCTGTTGTTTTTAGGAGGTTCTGCTGAAGCGAGCGGCCGACTTGGTGGAAGCTTTGTATGGGATGCCCCACAACAATCAGGTGAGTCAGCACATCTGTTCATGTGACTCTTCATTGGCCAAGGCCACAAAACCCCAAACAGTCAGAGCAGAGTCAGTGTTTCAGAAATCACCCCTACACAGGTTAACACAGGTAACCACAGGTTAAAACACAGGTTAAAACACATGTAATCACAGGTAACCACAAGTTAGCACAGGTAACCACAGGTTAGCACAGGTTAAAACACAGATAACCACAGGTTAACACAGGTAACCACAGGTTAAAACACAGGCAACTACAGGTTAACACAGGTTAAAACACAGGTAACCACAGGTTAACACAGGTTAAAACACAGGCAACTACAGGTTAACACAGGTAACCACAGGTTAACACAGGTAACCACAGGTTAAAACACAGGTAACCACAGGTTAACAAAGGTAACCACAGGTTAACACAGGTTAAATCACAGGTAACCACTGGTTAACACACAGGTTAACACAGGTTTAAACACAGGTAACCACTGGTTAACACACAGGTTAACACAGGTTAACACAGGTTAAATCACAGGTAACCACTGGTTAACACACAGGTTAACACAGGTTTAAACACAGGTAACCACTGGTTAACACACAGGTTAACACAGGTTTAAACACAGGTAACCACAGGTTAACACAGGTTAACACAGATAACCACAGGTTAACACAGGTAAACACAGGTTAAAACACAGGTAACCACAGGTTAACACAGGTTAAATCACAGGTAACCACTGGTTAACACACAGGTTAACACAGGTTTAAACACAGGTAACCACTGGTTAACACACAGGTTAACACAGGTTAACACAGGTTAAAACACAGGTAACCACTGGTTAACACAAAGGTTAACACAGGTAACCACAGGTTAACACAGGTAACCACAGGTTAAAACACAGGTAACCACTGGTTAACACACAGGTTAACACAGGTTAAAACACAGGTAACCACTGGTTAACACACAGGTTAACACAGGTTAAAACACAGGTAACCACAGGTTAACACACAGGTTAACACAGGTTAAAACACAGGTAACCACAGGTTAACACAAGTTAAAACACAGGTAACCACAGGTTAACACACAGGTTAAAACACAGGTAACCACAGGTTAACACAAGTTAAAACACAGGTAACCACAGGTTCACACCAAGCTACTCTCACTCCTCTCATGTCTGTATCTCCTCCCCCTCCTCCCTCAGCAGGAGATCATTCTGAAGCGAGCAGCTGACCTCACCGAGGCGCTCTACAGCGTTCCACGTAGCCACAACCAGCTGCCGTCGCTCACCGGCTCTGCCGCTCACTCAGGGATGATGGGTGTCAACTCCTTCAGCAGCCAGCTGGCCGTGAACATCTCAGAGGCCTCTCAGGCTGACCAGGGTGAGTCCAGATACAGAACACGGGTCAGAACCAACAGGTCCAGAAAGAACTCAAGTCACTGATTCTCCAAACATGTTAGAAACGTTCCTTCTGCCGATGAAGGTCAGGGAACATCGTCTTCCTCAGCCTATGAACACACCTTGACAGGAGGAGCAGCTTCTCCTCTCAGAGCATCTCCTCCATATTCCTCTCCACCCTCCTCCCCCAACACCCCAACCATCAGAAACCAGGACCGTCAGAAACCATGTCAGTAGTAAAATCAGGAGAAATAAACCAATTGGTTTCATCATCTGTGGAACAATAATCAGGACTTCCTCACCCGGGTCAAAGAGACAAAACCTAAATGCACCTAAAACCTGAATCAGTTTGGACCTCAGACCCACATCGTCATAAACCAAGTAGACTGTCCATCAGGCAGTAGATCAGCTGATCAGCATCTTGCAGAGGAAACACTCTGCAGCTAACACATGGTTCTGATTCAGATGTCAGTGTTGCTGAGAGGAAGTGATCTGGTTCCCACGGCGCCGCCTCAGCCCACCGGGCCACGGGCTCAGGAGTTAAAGAGCTGCAGGTGTTTCCTCTCATCCATCAGACACTCCTACTAGGAGTTACAGAAGGAAAAGAACCAGGGCTTTAGAATGGTCTGGTAGGACCAGAGACACAGGAAGTGAACTATCAAAGTAAAAGCTCTCAGTGAATCCAACTGAAGGTTTTGGGTCCCTTGGTGATCCGGTTCTGTACGATTTCAATGTTTGTTTACATTTAGACTTCAGGTCTTTTTGTTTAACATGTCAATCTTTGACCATTTTGACAGATCTTGTTCAACTTTTCCCTAAATGTGAAATTTGTTGAGCCGTGTTTGATCAAGAGCTCCAGCTAAAGAGATGAACGTCACTAAAGACGTTTGATTAGATTAACATAAAATCCCAGATGACTCCGGTTTCTGATTCTGGATTAAAGGTTGAAATCAGCCAGCTGTAAAAGGTCTGAAGGTTTGTGATGTTTGACTGATGTTCAGGATGAGGAGGAGTCTGATTCTTCTGGTTTTCCTCTCAGGTTACTCCCGTAACTCCAACAGCGTCTCTCCTCGCGGCTACGTCCCAAGCTCCACCCCCCAGCAGTCCAACTACAACACCATCACGTCCACTATGAACGGGTACGGTGCCGGCATGACCAACCTGGGGGTTCCCGGATCCCCCGGATTCCTCAACGGATCCACCGCCAACTCCGCCTACGCAAGTGAGTCCACGTAGAGGTCCAGAGGTCCTGGTTCTGGTTCTGTTCATCTGTGTGTCATCACTGTGTCAATGGGTCAAAACCAGACTAACGGGTCAGAACCAGGCTAATGGGTCAGAACCAGACTATCGGGTCAGAACCAGACTACCGGCTCAGAACCAGACTAACGGGTCAGAACCAGACTAATGGGTCAGAACCAGACTAACGGGTCAGAACCAGACTACCGGGTCAGAACCAGACTAACGAGTCAGAACCAGACTAACGGGTCAGAACCAGACTACCGGGTCAGAACCAGACTAACGGGTTAGAACCAGACTAACGGGTCAGAACCAGACTAACGAGTCAGAACCAGACTAACGGGTCAGAACCAGACTAACGAGTCAGAACCAGACTAACGAGTCAGAACCAGACTAACGAGTCAGAACCAGACTAATAGCCCTTACAGACTAGTATCCACTCTACTCTAGTTGGTCCTGCTAAAACCTTACAGATACAGCCCACATGTCCGGTTTTGGAACCAAGCCCATACTTTTTCTCGTCCCTGCTCCTCCATGGTCTGAGTGGGGCTACACGCCCACTGCAGACTGATTGGTCGGCTGTAGTCTCACGCTTACCTACAGTGCAAGCCTCTGATTGGCCTGGCGGTTGTCTGTGTCTTCAGAATGCCTTCCTGCATCATGCGACGCATTATTTCATGCCGTTCACAGAGCTGATTCCCCATGAGCTCCGGCTACAACTGGAGTATAATAATTACAATAATTATAATTTCCACGGGGTTATCCATTCTACTACCTACTAGCCATAGGTACCATTCACTTACAGTGTTTTACGCTAAGCTAATGCTAAAGGAGTATTGCCGGAGGCGAATATCCGCCTGCCGGATCAGGAAACGGCTGGGCTGTTTACAAATTGTTTTTGCCCACTTATCTAACTCTGAGGAATATGGCAATAGACAAAAAATAACTTACTTGCCGGGGCGAGCTGATACTATCAAGCCGAGCAGAGTGGGTACTGATCTGTAAGCGCCATAATGGGTCAGAACCAGAACGGCCTCTCGTTGTTCTTGCTGATCTGGTCAGTCTGGTCCGGTTGACTCTGATGGACCGACTCCAGTCAGGTGTAGGGGTGGGAATTGATAGGGTTTAATCAATATCAATGCCATTATCAATTCTGCTTATCAATCCAATTCCTTAACAATTCCCTTATCAACTCTTGAGTAGATTTTAAGCGGCAAAATAAAAGTTCTACTCAGTCTTCTGCACCACAAGCAACCATGGTGTGATTTGAGTGTGTGTCTGGTAATGTTTTCTTTTAAGCACTAGGATAAATTAAGTGATTGCTGTATAAAATAGGAATTACAGAGCGGTCCAATTGTTGATTAAATGTTAAAAGGGTTGCCATATAGGAGAGCGCATTAGAAAGGCATGACGAGGTGAGGTCCAGAATCAGATGGACCGGGGTCACCAGGTACTGCTTCTGGCTCAAACCTCTGCAGCGCCTTCATCCTCCTGAGTCGTCTCAGAGTGTGATTAGTGAAAAAGCAGAGTGGAGGACTCAGTGTTTGTTGTGGGTTTATCTGTAAACGCTGCAGCGGTTCTGTCAGGACCCCTCCTCATTAAGCCCCTCCACTGCTCGCGCGGTTATTCTTCTGTCAGACCAGTGAGAGGTGCATAGAAGTCTCATTTTTCCATGGATGAAAGATTACTGACCAGCAAATTTTGGGAAAACCGGAAACAAGAGAATCGTTAAGAAGACTTGATAAAGTTGGAGGTGTACAATTCAGATGGAATTGGTCAGTTGGAACCGGTTCTAAGTCGGAACCGGTTCTTGATTCCCACCCCTAGTCAGGTAGGTCCAGGTGTGTTTCTGAGACTGGCACCATCTGGGACCTGCTGGGACCTCAGCAGGTCTAGGTGAGACCTTTTAGGTGGTTCCGGGTCCTAATGGCAGCCCTGCCAGATGATGTTGTCGTCCCTGGTGACCGAACATCTGGCTAAGCTACTCCCTGCTGCTGAGAGCCTGTGTGTGTGTGTGTGTGTGTGTGTGTGTGCTCATGCTTGCTCGCAGACTGCATCGTTCACCTCCTCCTCTTCCTACTAACTGTCCTCCTTCTTATGCTTCTCCTCCACTAACCCCACTAACATCATCACCACATCCTTTCACGCTTTGGGCCAAACCCAATAATATCAGAACAACCAGGACCAGGCGCCAGGGGGAGCGGGAGAGGGAGGGGCCATGAGAGGGTTCAGGGGGAGGGGCCAGGGGGAGCAAAAGTAGAAGGGGTCAGGGGAGGGGCCAGGTGAGGGTTCAGGGGGAGGGGCCAGGAGAAAGCAGTGATCCAGGAGAGCCACTGGCATGAAGCTGTAAATCACCTTTACGTTCCTCCATCTCATTTTACACACCACCAGTCTCAGATGCTGCTCTGGGACACGGGTCTCCAGAACCTCCATGGAGGCTCTTAAAGCAACAGCTCAACGTTTCAGGAGACCCGTTCTGCTCAGGAAGGCTTTTAGTGTCACAGCCTGTCGTTCCTCTTATCTGACGTCACCTCACAGCCAGACTGGAGCTTCAGTCAAACAGCAGAATCCTCCTCAGCAGGTTTGACCTCAAACCTGGACCAGAGTCAAACTGTAGTCCCATAAATAAAGTCCAGAAGGACATTTCATCATGCTGACGTTCTGTATGAAAGTCGTTAATCCTTTCTGTCTTGCCCATCAGCATCCTGAACAGCCTGCGTTCAGAGAAAGTGTTTCCAGGACTGATGAGCTAACGGCTAATTCTCACAGATTCAACTGATGTTGTTTCATCAGTTTAGCTGGATGCTAACTGATTTCAATATTTATGTTTTAAATAAAATGTTTCTGTTCCAGAAAGTAGTCGGGTCCCGCCAGAGGTTTTGTGTTTAATATGAGTTCAGAACCTCCATTGTTCTCAGCAGGAAGCATCCAGGTTTAGTTCTGTGTCAAAAATATAGTGTCTGAATATTTACTGTAAACCACAGAATTCAACGTGTACTGAAAGAGGTCATCACCTGACCCGCTGGGTTATTGGAGCTGGTTTAAGATTCACCAGCAGCACTCAGGCTAGCCGTTAGCTCCTCAGTCCTGAAGGAGGTATGTCTCTGAACTGAGGCTGTTGGGTAAAACTGAATCATTTACACAGAAACACACTTCAGGTTCAGGTCTTTAAGGTTCTGAACTCTGTTTTGTTTTGTTATTCACACCTGAAACAGTACGGAACATGTCTTTGAATCCCAGTAAAAGCGTCAGACTGGCGTGTTTCCTGGTGGATTCAGAGTTCCTGAACTGAACATCCTGTTCCTTTAATGTGATAAAACAGCAGAATAAGCTACAGGTAACTCCAGGTGTTGTTTATCCCAGAATCAGCTGATGATCTGGTTGGATGCCTGTCCACACTCACACCTGTCAGTGTGTGGGCGGAGCCTCTGCTCCCAGCTGGATCGGGTTGCTCGGTTTCAGTCCTTTAAGTTATGGATCAACTTTGCCGGACCCGTTTGTCTTCAGAGCATGTTTGTTCTTCCAGAACTCGACTCGGCCCTTCTCCTCCTCCTCACCCTCCTCTCCATCCTCACCCCTCCCCTCCCCCGCATGACTCATCTCATGTCCGCCCGTGCCGGTCGCTCTTCATCACCTCCTCTTCTTCCTCTGCTCCAGAGGCCCTGATTCATTCTCTCCTCATATGGTTTCTGCAGTCAAACAGAAGAGCGCCTTCGCCCCTGTCGTCAGGCCGCAGACCTCCCCGCCCCCCACCTGCACCACCACCAATGGCAGCAACCTCCAGGGTGAGCATCCCACCCCCCTCCTCCTGCTCCTCCCACCTGTCAGCACCCCCGCCCCCCTGCGGTCCTACTGTCTCCGTCCACAGCTGGACGTCTCTGAGAGTCCTGACCAGTCAGAGGTCAAAGTTGATCCATAACTTCTGGCACTAAACAGTTGTGACTGGGTTAACTAGGTCAAATGGGTTAACTGGTTCAAGGTAAACTGGGTTAAATAGATAAGCTGGTTAAAAAGTAGCTGGGTTAACTAGGTAACAGGTTCAGAGTTCACTAGGTTAACAGGTTCAGGGTTAACTCTGTTAACTGGTTCAGGGTTTGCAGGGTTAACTGGGTTTCCTGATTTAGGGTGAACTGGTTTACTAGGTTAACAGGTACAGGATACACTTGGTTAACCAGGTTAACAGGTTCAAGATTAACTAGAATAATTGTTTAAGGTTTAACTAGGTTAAGTGGTTCAGGGTTAACTAAGTTAACTGGTTCAGGGTTTGCAGGGTTAACTATGTTAACAAGTTTAGGGTTAACTGGGCTAATAGGTTCAGGATTAACTGGGTTAACTATGTTAATAGGTTCAGGGTTAACTGGGTTAACTGGTTTAGGGTTTACTGAGTTAAATAGGTTCAGGGTTAACTGGGTTAACTAGGTTAATAGGTACAGGGTTAACTGGGTTAACTAGGTTAATAGGTACAGGGTTAACTGGTTTAGGGTTAACTGGGTTAAATGGTTCATGGTTAACTGGGTTAACTAGGTTAATAGGTTCAGGGTTAACTGGGTAAACCGGTTTAGGGTTAACTGGTTAACCCTGAACCTATTAACCTAGTTAACCCAGTTAACCATGAACTGGGTTAACTAGGTTAATAGGTTCAGGGTTAACTGGGTAAACCGGTTTAGGGTTAACTGGGTTAAATGGTTCAGGGTTAACTGGGTTAACTAGGTTAATAGGTTCAGGGTTAACTGGGTTAACTGGTTTAGGGTTAACTGGGTTAAATGGTTCAGGGTTAACTGGGTTAACTAGGTTAATAGGTTCAGGGTTAACTGGGTTAACTGGGTTAACCGGTTTAGGGTTAACTGGGTTAAATGGCTCATGGCTAACTGGGTTTACTAGGTTAATAGGTTCAGGGTTAACTGGGTTTAATGGTTCAGGGTTAACTGGGTTAACTAGGTTAATAGGTTCAGGGTTAACTGGGTTAAATGGTTCAGGGTTAACTGGCTTAACTGGTTCAGGGATAACTGGGTTATCTAGGTTAATAGGTTCAGGGTCAACTGGTTTAGGGTTAACTCGGTTAAATGGTTAAGGGTTAACTGGGTTAACTGGTTCAGGGTTAACTGAGTTATCTAGGTTAATAGGTTCAGGGTCAACTGGTTTAGGGTTAACTGGGTTAAATGGTTAAGGGTTAACTGGTTTAATAGCTAGTTTAGGAGACTAGTACCAAGTGAAGCAGATTGAAGTTTTGTTCTTGACTGAAACACTTTAAAATCAGATCACAGGTTTATCAGTTCTGGTCTTTAGTTTCAGGAACGTTGGTGATTTTTTTCTCTCAGTGACAAACGGAACGTTTTGATCAGAACTGCGTCTCAAACGTTCAGAACAAACGTCTCTTTTGTAACAGTGAAGATAAAGTGTGACATGATGAATTGTGCAGGTGTTTTAATGGTTTTCAGATTGTTTCTGTTAAACTTGAGAAAGTGAAATTATTTCTGTTGGGATGAAATCAGAACCGGTTCTGATCCAGTAGTTCTGATCTGGTTTGTGTCTGTGTGTTTCAGCCATGGCCGGATTAATCGTTCCCCCCATGTGAGGAACCCCTGAACCCCCCCACCCCCACCCACCCACCCAACACCAGAGAACGATCCGTCCCATCATCCCGCACACAGACCAGCTCGTCTGGATCAGAACCACGCCCAGTCCGGCGCCCCCTGCTTGACGCCTCTCAGGGCGTCCACATAAAGAGACGGCCTGTTTCTTCTTGTCCTGCTGATCTGAGACACCAACGAGCTTTTACTCTTCAGAACTGAGCCGCCTCAGATCATTTAGACCTGCAGGGAGGTCCAGGTCCATCAGGAGCTTCGGTTCACAGCCAAGACCCAGAAAACAACTAAACACCACAATGGAGGATTTTGAATGTCTGTTTTTATCTGAACAACTTTTTATTGTTTCTCCTGAAGCTGCTGCATTCAGGGACCCTGGGAAAATGGAACATTTATGACTTCAACACAGAAACATTTGATGTTTCTGTTTCACAAATGCCTCTGACTCGCTGAAGGCAAAAATCAAAACAGGAATTTAAATAGTTTCATCCTGTAAAAGTCAAAGATGATTTAGTTTAAAAGCTGCTTTTTAATAAAGTGAAGAAAAAAACCCTCTAAAACATTTGATTCTATTCAACCTGTTGTTGTTCAGGGAGACGTCTCATTTGTTGCTGTTAAAAAGTTTTATACTTTTAAAAGATTTTTTATTTAGTGATTGTTCAGAGATATTACTATTTGATGTTGACGAGATTTAGTACTAATCCTGAAAAGATCCAGGTGAAATACCACACCTGTAATTCTCCTCCTCAGAGGTCTCACACTCCTCTATTTAAAGTCCTCCTTTTATTGATTTCATCTCATTTTCTAATTAATGGAGATTTTGAATTTGGGGTTTTCATGAGCTTTACGCAATATTCATTAAAATATAACAAAAGCTTAAAAAAATCTGGCGTTGTATGTAATGAGTCTTTCTCATTAGATGAACCTTTGAGTTGAATTACTGACAGAAAAGTTTCATGATATTCTAATGACTTCCAGGTTCACCTGTAGTAACTTAGAAAACCTCTAATAAAACCCTCAGTAGACACAGACCAGTGATCAGAATCAGCTCAGCAATAATCAGATCAGTTTGATCAGCTGCTCTGAAACTCAGACGTCCAGTTTATTTTTTCAGTCCCTGAACTCACCATGGCTGAGGACAGTTCGTGCAGAGGGAGAAGGTTTTGGCCTCCAGAACGTTTTCTGTTGTTTATGGTTCCTTGAGATGAATCAGGTGACAAGAGAACAAAAATCAGAACCCGGAATCGGATCTTTGAGTCTGGACTGGGTTGATTATGAGACGAGGAGGTTTCTGAGTTCCTGTCAGGTCCTGGTGGAATTTATTAATTCTCCCTTAAGAGCTTCAGCTAGGACCCCTTTATTTAAAAGCAGCAAAAAATGAAAATAAAAATCTGAAAAATGTCACTTTTTAACCTCCACACCAGGAGAAAAACCATGAAACGTTTCCTTTTTATCAGTCAGAGGCAAGAAAAGTGAGAATATAACGTAAACAGACGAATAATAATAATCTTCGGGTTTTTGTTTCAACATCTCTGATCATTTTTTACTTTAATGGTTAGTTGGAAGGTTTTTTTTGGTTCAGGGCTTCAAGACATCAGCAGGTAGCTGCAGGTCAAAGGTCAACAGCTCCTTGTGGTTCTAAATGTTCCGTCTTCCAGAACCAGCAGCGTGTTCGGTTCAGTCGGGTTGTGGTTCTGGTAACAGAACCGGATCGGTTCCTGCAGGAACCAAAGCTCTCCGTGGACCAATCAGAATCCAGGACAAGTCTTTAAAATGTAAATCTGAACCAGAGTCGACGAGACGAGTCGGATCGGTTTCTAAACGCTGAGACGTTTTTCTGTATCATAACTTCTAC
Source organism: Callopanchax toddi (assembly GCA_006937965.1). Classification (NCBI taxonomy): domain Eukaryota; kingdom Metazoa; phylum Chordata; class Actinopteri; order Cyprinodontiformes; family Nothobranchiidae; genus Callopanchax; species Callopanchax toddi. The sequence goes on along the minus strand of SSNR01000274.1, from coordinate 452,178 downwards.
GAATGTTTGTGTCGTGTTCCGAGAACGTTCCTGTCGGACCAGAGAGAACCAACGGAGACCCGGTTCCTCTGTTCCCTGTTCTGCCTCTCATTCTGAGTCCAAACAACAGTTCGGTTCTTTTAGGTTCTGTTCTGTTTGGTTTCAGTTCTGTTTGGTTCTTTGTGGTTCTGTTTGGTTCTTTGTGGTTCTGTTTGGTTCTGTTAGGTTCTTTGTGGTCCTGTTTGGTTTCAGTTCTGTTTAGTTCTTTGTGGTTCTGTTCGGTTCTGTTTAGTTCTGTTTGGTTCTGTTTGGTTCTTTGTGGTTCTGTTTAGTTCTGTTAGGTTCTGTTTGGTTTTGGTTCTTTGTGGTTCTGTTTGGTTCTTTGTGGTTCTGTTCGGTTCTGTTTAGTTCTGTTTGGTTCTGTTTGGTTCTTTGTGGTTCTGTTTAGTTCTGTTAGGTTCTGTTAGGTTCTTTGTGGTTCTGTTTGGTTTCAGTTCTGTTTGGTTCTTTGTGGTTCTGTTTAGTTCTGTTAGGTTCTGTTTGGTTTTGGTTCTTTGTGGTTCTGTTTGGTTCTTTGTGGTTCTGTATAGTTCTGTTTGGTTCTGTTAGGTTCTTTGTGGTTCTGTTTGGTTCTGTTCAGTTCTGTTTGGTTCTTTGTGGTTCTGTTAGGTTCTGTTTGGTTCTAACAGTGAGTCTGTTTCCAGACTTTACAGCTGGTCTTCATCCCGGTTCTTGTGGTATTTTGTATTGATGAAGTGGTTCCGTCTGGACCGTCTCAGATCTGTATGTAAACACATTTGATGTCTTAATAACTTTTAGAAATTGTAAAAAGAATAAAAAATGAGAAGAATTAACATTTTTGTAAAAACAGAAAAAGTCTCACGATGAACGTTTTGAAAGCAAATCGTAAAACGAAGCTTTCGTCACTTTTGTATAAAATGTTTTTCTGATATTTAACTTTTTGTAAGCAGCATCGTTTGTGTTCTGGTTCTCCTCGTTCTTTGTGTATTATTGTGAAACGTAGCAGCACTTGGAGCACTAAAGGCAGGAACGTTGGTTTGTTTCAGCTCAATCTTCAGATTTTATAGGAACGCTAAAGAACCCTGCAGACTTTAGAGACCCTTCCACTGATGATGATGATGATGATCTTCTCCTCGGATCAGCTGGGATGAAGCCTTGTTCTGCTGTAGAACACGTTTGGAGAATTTTAAAGTTCTTCTCAGTTTTGATTCTGCAGAATTTTTTGTTTTCTGTAAAAAAAGAAGACCTTTTAAAATGTTTTAATCTAAAGAATCAAAAATGATTTTAGAACCAGTTTGTTGAACAAACTCCAGTCAGGACCTGGTCTGACCTGAGAGTCAGGACCTGGTCTGACATGAGAGTCAGGACCTGGTCTGACATGAGAGTCAGGACCTGGTCTGACATGAGAGTCAGGACCTGGTCTGACATGAGAGTCAGGACCTGGTCTGACCTGAGAGTCAGGACCTGGTCTGACATGAGAGTCAGGACCTGGTCTGACATGAGAGTCAGGACCTGGTCTGACATGAGAGTCAGGAGGACCTGGTCTGACCTGAGAGTCAGGACCTGGTCTGACCTGAGAGTCAGGACCTGGTCTGACATGAGAGTCAGGATCTGGTCTGACCTGAGAGTCAGGACCTGGTCTGACCTGAGAGTCAGGATCTGGTCTGACCTGAGAGTCAGGACCTGGTCTGACCTGAGAGTCAGGAGGACCTGGTCTGACCTGAGAGTCAGGATCTGGTCTGACCTGAGAGTCAGGACCTGGTCTGACATGAGAGTCAGGACCTGGGTCTGACCTGAGAGTCAGGACCTGGTCTGACCTGAGAGTCAGGACCTGGTCTGACCTGAGAGTCAGGATCTGGTCTGACCTGAGAGTCAGGACCTGGTCTGACATGAGAGTCAGGACCTGGGTCTGACCTGAGAGTCAGGATCTGGTCTGACCTGAGAGTCAGGACCTGGTCTGACCTGAGAGTCAGGATCTGGTCTGACCTGAGAGTCAGGAGGACCTGGTCTGACATGAGAGTCAGGACCTGGGTCTGACCTGAGAGTCAGGATCTGGTCTGACCTGAGAGTCAGGACCTGGTCTGACATGAGAGTCAGGACCTGGGTCTGACCTGAGAGTCAGGATCTGGTCTGACCTGAGAGTCAGGATCTGGTCTGACCTGAGAGTCAGGACCTGGTCTGACCTGAGAGTCAGGAGGACCTGGTCTGACATGAGAGTCAGGATCTGGTCTGACCTGAGAGTCAGGATCTGGTCTGACATGAGAGTCAGAAGGACCTGGTCTGACCTGAGAGTCAGGACCTGGTCTGACATGAGAGTCAGGATCTGGTCTGACCTGAGAGTCAGGACCTGGTCTGACATGAGAGTCAGGACCTGGTCTGACCTGAGAGTCAGGACCTGGTCTGACATGAGAGTCAGGACCTGGTCTGACCTGAGAGTCAGGACCTGGTCTGACATGAGAGTCAGGATCTGGTCTGACATGAGAGTCAGGATCTGGTCTGACATGAGAGTCAGGAGGACCTGGTCTGACATGAGAGTCAGGACCTGGTCTGACATGAGAGTCAGGATCTGGTCTGACATGAGAGTCAGAAGGACCTGGTCTGACATGAGAGTCAGGACCTGGTCTGACATGAGAGTCAGGATCTGGTCTGACCTGAGAGTCAGGATCTGGTCTGACCTGAGAGTCAGGACCTGGTCTGACATGAGAGTCAGGATCTGGTCTGACAGGGAAACTGGTTTCAGCTGCAGTGGTTCTGGTGCAGAAACAAGCCCCAGCTTCAGGTTGTGAACCAGCCTGAAACCAGCAGGCCTCCATGTTTTAGTTGGTGAAAATCCAGCGTGAAGAGTTGCACCTGAACGCCTCATGCCGTTCGGTCGTTGAAACGTTCTCACCTTCCTGTTTATGTTTGACTTTAAAGTGAAAATGTTTTATTCAATGTGAAAGAAGGCAGAAGCACCACCTCTTTGTGAAAAATGAAATATATCATCAAAGTATATCAAAGCACAATGTTTAATTAATTCATGTGTTTCAGGTTCAGATGGGGGGTCCTTTGGTTCTGTCATGCTGTAAATAGATGCATGTGTTTTGTTTCAGTTGGTTTTAATGTGATCCAGTGCTTTTTGTACAGAAACAGTCTAATAAAGATTACATTTGGCTTGAAGCTCTGAGACGCCTGATGTTTGTGGAAACAGAACAGCTTCTCAAAGTCTGAAGATGTGGTTCTCGACCTCCTCTGGGTCGGGGGAGGGTCTTACCTCAGAGGGCACTAGTCCGCACTCTACTAATCTGGATTAGTTCACTTAAAGGGATACTCCACCGCCAAGTTATTTTTGTCTATTGCCACATTCCTCAGAGTTAGATGAGAGGGCAAAAACAATTTGTAAACAGCCCAGCTGTTTTCGTGATCCGGCAGTACTCTTTTAGCTTTAGCTTAGCATCAAACACTGTAAAGCCATACTCAGTAGCCAGGTAAACAAACGAGGTCTGGCTAGCTATTTTACAGAAACACGTCTCGGTGCCCTCACCCCTCCCGTCAGGTAAAATCCATACGCCAGCCTCCCGCGGACATAGGACCACGGTTTGCAAAGGTGACAAAGCAGAGTCTAACTCCAGCCACAGAAATGTTCCCCCAGCTTTTCCTCTTTTCACCTCCAAATGTTTTTAGTTTTCTGCTAGCTGAAAAGGTGTTTTTTGGGGGGTACTCTGGTATTTTTATCTTAAAATGGAATCACTAAACGCGGCTCTCTGTTCTACTTCTACTTTACTTTCACTTTCGGGATGTTCTGCCCCAAAATGTGTCCGGGCGGATTAATGCCAATCCAAGCAGTGAGGAAATGCGGCAGACAGACAGCTGGATTGTCCAATCCTATCTTTTGGTCCGAACGATAGGATTGGCTGAAGTTTTTAGAGAACTGCGAGACAACTACTTTATTGATTTCTTTAGTTTTTTTTTTTATCTCCACAATATATTTATGGCTATACTATATTAGAACATTGTTAAGAGGTTTAAAAAAAAAACGTTAAAAGCTACATTGTTTACCTGGCTACTGAGTATGGCTTTATTTATGACAGAGATGGTGGCAATTGGATTGGCATTGGAATGGCTATGCAGCAATATACATGGTAAAGCTGTGATAGTGTCGGACAGTAGTTCTGCACTTCATAGTATTGAGTCGAGTTCGTCGACTTGCAGACAGGACATGCTGTGGAAGGTGTATGAAGCGCTACGTGACATACGAGAGGAGGGTCAGGTAGTCTCCTTTTTATGGGTACCTGCACATGTGGGGGTGGAGGATAATGAGGAAGGGGATATTCTGGCTAACAATCATTAGGAAGCTGTTAAGTTGACAAGAATATACCATTGAGTAGGGCTGAGCTAAGATCTATCATTACTGCTCATGCACGTAAACAGTGGCAGGAACAATGGGACAGAAGATACGGGAAGGCACTTTCATAATATACAACCTGTTATAAAACGACAGAGGGTCTGGGGTAAGAATAGGAGAGAAGAGGTAGTTCTGTCACGACTAAGGCTGGGACCTACGGGACTGAATGACTCGCTGTACAGAATAAAGAAACATGAAGATGGTCTTTGCGAACACTGCAGACAACTGGAAACAATTAATCATGTTTTATTTTCATGTGAAAAGTACTCCAGAGTCAGACTGAGGCTGATTCAGCAAGTGGATAAGGAGGGTCTGGATATGACTTTGAGTAATTCGCTGGGAGGAGATTCACATACTATTCGGAGAGCATTAGTTGGATATCTGAGGGATTCAGAATAGGATTTAGATACTGTTCCTTTAGTCGTCTCCTATCCCACACTCCAATTCAGTAGGTGGCGGTAATGCATCTAATCGCTGGTTGCCAACTGCCATTAAACAGTAACAGAAGAAGAAGAAGATCCTTTTTGTATCTTGGGGGTTTTCTGAGGGAAGGAGGGAGATCAACAGGCAGTTTGGGGCAAACCAGTCTGTACTGGTGAAGAAGAATCTGAGCCAGATAGAGAGACTCTAGATTTACTATAGGTCTACGTTCCAGTCCTCACCTGGTCCTTAACCCTAACCCTAAACCCGACCCGGGTCAGGAGGGACTGAACCTCCAGGCTGGTCCGGGAACGCTGTGGGATCCAAGTCCAGAGCAGTGAGACCATGAAGACCAGAAACAGAACACCTGTTTGGAGATGTTTTTATCTTCCTGCAGCGTTTTAAAACAGAAAGGTTTTCAGTTTCTATAAGTTACATATTCACATCGAGATGGAACAAAGAAGACGTCTGGAAGATGTTTCAGCTCACATCCTGGAGCTTTTCAAACATGAAACATAGGAAAAGAAAAAACATGAAACAAGCTTTTTATTTTTAATCACATCAGATTATCGTGACTTTATGAAGAAGTCCAGTTCATGGTTTGAACCACTGGGAAAAGAGGAGCTTTGAGCTCTGATAAAGGAAGTTCTCTACAGACCACAGTGCATTCTGGGAAAATGACATCTGAGCAGCTGGCAGAAGGGAGTCTAGAGCTGAACCCTCAGAACTCACTGCTTTATGTGTTTTCATCCATTCATGTCTGTAAATAAAACAGAAACATCAGGATGAGTCAGGACACGCTCGTCTGGATGTAGAGCCTGGAAAAACACACACACACACACACACACACACACACACACACACACACACACACACACACACACACACACACACACACACACACACACACACACACACACACAATGATGACTCAGCTGTATTTGATCCTATCTAGCCCTTTAGGGATGGAGGCCAGAGCTGATCACTGGTGCATTGTGGGGTTTTAAACCCACTTGTTGTCATTTTATAAAGCTTTTACTTAAAAACACACTGTATTAGTTTGACCCACCATGGTTAGCTGACCATCTACACACACAATACTACACTGGTATATTCTCATTTATAAATCAGTAACTGGTTTACAACCAGAGTATCTAACTTCCTTTATGTCACTTAAACAGAATAACTACAGGCCACAAAGGTCCTGATACCTGGAACAAAGTCCAACAGGACCTGAAGCTGAGCAGCGTCACAGACCTGAAGGGTTCTAAACAGACTGTAGAGGTTCCTGGAGGACCAGGTTCTGGATGTTTTATTGGTTCTGTCCACTGTATTTTAGTTTGAGTTGCTCTCTTACAGGAAACTGGTTTTATGGATGATGATGATGATGACTATTGAAGGCTTCAACATGTGAGTTTACATAATCAGGTGACTGCTGAAACGGAGACGTCGTGTCTCAGTGAGAGCTACCTGTATAAATAAAGGCGATAAAACGTGAGGCAGGAGCAGAACTGGAAGGATGATCAGATGTGACGTAGCAAAAAGATGAGAAGATATGAAGGGAGCGGCCCTTGGTAACCATGGTAACCAGACTTAGAATGATGCAGGAGGTCCAGAGCCAACAGTGGAGGAGGGGGGAGGAGCCAAGATGTTTCAGATGGTTCCTGTTGCTCCAGGTTCTGTGGTGAGATGTGGGTCTGACTCCTGAACCGGGAGAGCTTTTCCTCAGACCTCCTGATGGATGGAGGGAGGATTTTTACAGTTTTCTCTTCATCATGGTGGATCAAACTCTCCTGACTGAGTGAGAGACGTTAGTTTGTGCCTTTATTGGATAAAAGAACCCGTCTGACAGCGAGAATTAATTTAGGTTTACTTTACTAAGTTTTTAAAAGAAGGATTACATTACATTAAAAAATGTAAAATAAATCAATAAGATACAATAAAATAAAAAACAGAAAAATGTACTTTTAAAGTGCCCATGGCTCCATATTTAAATCACTTTATATTAAACAGGTGTAATCTTTGATGCCTCTAGATTAGCGTTGCACCATTATAACTCAAAATACGCTGTAATTATTTCCTAACGAGCAACTCAGAGATCAGAAGAAAGCGCCGCCTTCCGGTTCTACTGGGTTTCTCCTTATTTGGCAGTCTGACACTTCTGCTGCAGCAGGGGGCAGTGTCCAGTAGGGGGCAGTGCCGTCGCTTGAAAGAGAAACGAAACTGAAACTAAACTGCCTCGCTCCAGTTGTCGTGAACGTGCATGTGGGAGGAGAATTTACCATATAAGCAAGTCCGGATCACTATGACCTCATAGCGGGCTGGAGTGAAAAAAACAGTTTGAAACCTGGGTCTGAAATCTGGAAGAGCTTCTCACTGGCTGGACTAGGAGACAGATAGATGCCGTTTTTTGCTCTTTCTGGCAGGTTTAAGGTGAGAACTCAACGTTACAACATGATAGATAAGTCAGAAAACACAGAAAACGATGTCATGGGACCTTTAATAGTCCACATTACCATTTAATGGTTAAAATTTAAAGTCTAATTGTGTCGGTGAGCGCTCCTTAAAGGTTTAAACATGAAGGACTCAAACTTCATGCTCTGCTCTCAGGATGCTGCTGCTGAAACATCTGAGATATTAGTGGATAAAGATCTATTTTCTTTGGTTAAAGCTGTAACTCCAGGGTTTGAGGAGAAACGGTTCCCTCGTTCCCTTGCATTACTAATGCATGACATGACATGATTAGTCAGCAGTCGTTCAACCGGGCCCTGTCAGTTGGTGAAGAGCGTAGTGAATTTCCCATTACTAGCGTGGTCGAGTTTTTGATGATGAGTTTTTCTGTTTCCCCTCTCCACTCTTTTAACTCACGCTAAACAACGTTAGCATGAAGAAAAAGTCATTCTCTTCAGAACCCGACCAGACTGGTTCTGATTTATTGTTGTTTTTAATGTAACCAAGGGTGGGTTTTACTAAGTCAGTTATCAAAAAGTCAGACATTTTATTGAACTTAAAGTGATAATATGCAACTTTTTCATATTTTAAAATCTTTTCCTTGAGCCAGTCTGTGCTAATGTGACCCTTTACAGAGTTAATGAAAAGTCACTTAGCCCCATCTGGTGATCAGATCCGGAATACCACTATTGCAAAATCTCTGTCGCCGTCACGGTACCCAGGAAGTCACGTGTCTCACGAGGGTTAGGCTAACCCAAAGTGGCTAGCTGTTATGCTAGTGCTGCAGTGTTTTTAGCTCATGATTCCTGATTTTTTTCAATCTCTCCCTGCTTGAACACAGCTGATTTCTTTGAAAGAGTAAATTACCGCTCCTGTAGAAAGCTATGAAGGCTGAGAAGACATTTCAACAGGTAGATTTCGGGGTTTAGAAGCTGAAACAATATGCTAACTTGTGTAATGCAGTGATTTAAAACAGACACCAGAGGGAGCCCAAAACAAGCAAAACTGCATATTATCACTTTAAAGCCACATTGTGGAGGATTTCAGTAAGAGTAAGAGAGCAGTTTTTGAATCCAACGTCCCAACGGCTCCTCCTTGGCACGCGCGTGCACACGGCGTATTACTTCGGTTCGGTCTGTAAGCTGGACATAAACTGAAACTCCTGCTCAAAAACTAGGATTACATTGTAGGGTTTAATCACTCACAGTTACTTTCTCACAAAGTAAGAGGCTGCCCTCTCTGTCCCTGCTGTGTTTGATTCATGGCTTTAGAACAGCAGCTGTAGTTCTGAAGCTACAGGAACCGGAAATAAGAAAACGCTCGGTCCAGAATGAGTCCTCCACCAAAATAAACGTGTAGCCTTGCCATTGTGTTAGGAGAAATGTTTAAAAATAAAAATAAATCTCTCAGCATCGAGGGAATGGAGGACTTTTTAGTAGAAATGAGCTCTGACTGTCTCCTCCATTACGGCTGAAACTACAGAGAAACACACGGAGCGTCCTGTACGACGACAGCGCCCCCTACTGATACAGGTTTGCTTGATGCGCATACATGTTGACTATCAACACCAAATACGGATTTTTCATTTTCATTGGCTGAAAAATCTCGCCGGCAAGAAAAAAATGCTAAGGGGTCTACAGGAGGAAGGGGGGTCTTCACAAGTCTAACAGATGTTGTGGAACTCAACCCATAGATCATAGTTTAGACCTGAAATATACGGTGGCCCCTAGAGACAAAACACATGCAAAACAGAAAACACATGCAAAATAACAAAAACACATGCAAAAACCCAAAACACATGCAAATCAGAAAACATGCAAAACCCAAAGCACATGCAAAACAAAAAGCATTCCAAAACTGAAAACACATGCAAACCAGAAAGCATGCAAAAACAGAAAACACATGCAAATCAGAAAGCATGCAAAACTGAAAACACATGCAAATCAGAAAGCATGCAAAAACTGAAAACACATGCAAACCAGAAAGCATGCAAAAACTGAAAACACATGCAAACCAGAAAGCATGCAAAAACT
>SSNR01000274.1:411288-427388 GCA_006937965.1 Callopanchax toddi | reverse complement strand
TGACTGTAATGTAAAGCTCTTTGTAGTCCATGACTGTAGTGTAAAGCTCTTTGTAGTCCATGACTGTAATGTAAAGCTCTTTGTAGTCCCTGACTGTAGTGTAAAGCTCTTTGTAGTCCCTGACTGTAATGTAAAGCTCTTTGTAGTCCCTGACTGTAATGTAGAGCTCTTTGTAGTCCATGACTGTAATGTAAAGCTCTTTGTAGTCCCTGACTGTAATGTAAAGCTCTTTGTAGTCCATGACTGTAATGTAAAGCTCTTTGTAGTCCATGACTGTAATGTAAAGCTCTTTGTAGTCCCTGACTGTAATGTAAAGCTCTATGTAGTCCATGACTGTAATGTAAAGCTCTTTGTAGTCCCTGAGTGTAATGTAAAGCTCTTTGTAGTCCATGACTGTAGTGTAAAGCTCTTTGTAGTCCCTGACTGTAATGTAAAGCTCTATGTAGTCAATGACTGTAATGTAAAGCTCTATGTAGTCCATGACTGTAATGTAAAGCTCTTTGTAGTCCATGACTGTAGTGTAAAGCTCTTTGTAGTCCATGACTGTAATGTAAAGCTCTTTGTAGTCCCTGAGTGTAATGTAAAGCTCTTTGTAGTCCATGACTGTAATGTAAAGCTCTTTGTAGTCCATGACTGTAATGTAAAGCTCTTTGTAGTCCATGACTGTAGTGTAAAGCTCTTTGTAGTCCCTGACTGTAGTTTAGAGCTCTTTGTATTCCCTGCCTGTAATGTAAAGCTCTTTTTAGTCCATGACTGTAGTGTGTAGCCTCACCAAATAGGCTATATCCTCTGACCTTTGACCTCTGTTGACCATCACAACAATAATCCATCTTTTTCCCAATAACTTGGAATACAATCACTCTTGGATTATGTTTAACCTGAATCAAGACCCTACAGGTGTCCTACTGTCCACTTTCAGGTGTCCATCTCCCAGATGACCTTAACTGGACACTAGTTGGTCTAATAAAACACTCTCTGTAAAGAAGTCTCTTCTTTAACACCACAGACTGGTGTTCCAACTGTAATCTCTTGTTTACAGAACATTCTCTGTAGTGTTCCTGTTCAGGGTCACCTACACACTCACACTCAAAGTGTTATAATGCTTCTCTGCTATGTCATGCATTTCTATATTTATAATGTGAGTTTAACGGGCAGAAGTCATGTGACTTGGTAACTCCCTCACAGTCCCTTGTCCAATCAGAACCATTCACAACTCCACTAACTCAGTTCTGATTAGTACACTTAATATCTTCTGATTGGTTAAATTTAAGATAACTCGTCTCAAAACTAATATTCAGTTCCGGTACGAGTCTTGTCAGTCTTGGTCTGAGCTACAGCCTGAAGCAGTCGGAGCTGCTATGCTGCTATCTTCAGAGTCTTAGCTGAACCTTCATCAGCTTTGAACAAGGCCTCTCGTCTCTCCCTCACCACGGGGACGGGTCAGAAATGACTTCAGCATGCCTGCTGAAATGCCTCCCTTGCTGACCGGGACGTATCCACAGACTGTCCGGCGAGGTCCTCGGTGGCCACGCCTTCCAGGACCACCACTCCGAGTCTGGGGACTCCAGCCTCAGCTCGTGGAGAAACCAACGCCTGCCAGATCTAGGAGCGTCCACCTTTCAGTGAGCAAAAACCTCTTTCTGATCGAGAGGTTTGCTTTGATAAAGCTCAATTCTTCCAACTAAATTAAGCCAAAACTAAATCCCATTCCAAACTCAATTTAGCCCTAAATTGACTCTTAAAGTCCCAACTAGGTTAACTAAATTAACTAACTTCCCTAGTCATTAAAACATATGCTACGGTCCGTTAAAAACTCACAATTAAAACTATCTTTAACATCCTCAACATGTTTAAGAATATTAATTGTGTTTACATCAAACTTTCAAACTGTCTTATCTGTCTGTGTTCTTAGGTTTTTCAAATTAAATGATTGTTCAATCTTATCTGGTCTCAGTTCACGTTATTAATAAGGTATTTCAATTCACTGTACTCTTTCAAAGAACCTAGAGAAATATTCCCGTTCAGACACTAAAAGAGTGATAGTGTCAAAGGTCACCCTTTGGATAAAACTAGCAAAACTCAACTAGTGTTCTTACGGAAGGTGTAGAATAAACCCCAGGTTTTATAACGCTACAAGTGTAAAGCTCTTTCTAGTCCCTGACTGTAATGTAGAGCTCATTGTAGTCCCTGACTGTAGTGTAGAGCTCTTTCTAGTCCCTGACTGTAATGTAGAGCTCATTGTAGTCCCTGACTGTAGTGTAAATCCTGTGTCTCTGATTTGTTGAATTGTTTCCTATTAACTTTATATTTACTCACTCTTTAGGTTAATAAATGTGGTTAGAATGAAAATCTGGAATTTAGAAAAATAAAAACAGAATTTAGGACCGGATCAAACAGACCGTCTCTGGTATTGTGGTTACCCGGCAACAGAGTTCAAAGGTTTGGGAGAATTTTATGAAATAATCTGAGTTTAGACTTTAACATGTTAATAACGAGCGCCTTGACAGATGTCAACATCTGTGACTGACTAAAAACTGGTGACCAGGTCACATGAGCCGTCTTATAGTCAGACCAGTGCGGTACTTACTCATATTGATAACTTTACATGACAACATAACCATGTGGAGTTCATCAGCTTGAACACACTCACATGATGTGTTAACTGTAGGTTTTACATCCAACGTACAATGATCTGATTAGTCGACTCATTGCAAAAATACCTGGAGAGTCAACTATCAAAATAATGGTTTGTGGCTCTAGACTCCACCTGGATCATGTGACTCCACCTAGATCATGTGACTCCAGCTGGATCAGCCTGTTATCCTACCACCCTTGTGCCCCTCACTTATGCGTTCCAACGGAGGCGTTCGAGGCCTTAAGCCTAGTTTATACTTCTCCGTCTGCGTCGTTACGGAGACACGCAACGCCATTATACGTCAACACAAGAGCTCTCCGACATCCACGCAAGGACGGACGGAGTCGAGCTCACTTTTCTAAACATCCGTCGAACGAGACGGAGAGCGCACGTCTCTGATTGGTTGGCTCAACACCTCCTGATCATTTCCGGCTTGACGCTGGTATCAACCGAGTAGGTGTAGCGTTTTGAAATAACTATTTGTTATTTTAACTACACCCTCTGTAAATTCACTAATAAGTTTTGGAAGTTTTATATGGAGAAAATATCTCCAATACTATCACTTATATTCAGTGTTTACAGGAATTATCTAGGTTCTTTGAAAGAGTGAATTGAAATACCTTATTAATAACGTGAACTGAGACCAGATAAGGATTGAACAACCATTTAATTTGAAAAACCTAAGAACACAGACAGATAAGACAGTTTGAAAGTTTGATGTAAACACAATTAATATTCTTAAACATGTTGAGGATGTTAAAGATAGTTTAATTGTGAGTTTTAACGGACCGTAGCATATGTTTTAATGACTAGGGAAGTTAGTTAATTTAGTTAACCTAGTTAGGACTTTAAGAGTCAATTTAGGGCTAATTTGAGTTTGGAAGAATTAAGCTTTAACAAAGCAAACCTCTCGATCAGAAAGTGGTGTTCGCTCACTGAAAGGTGGACGCTCCTAGATCTGGCAGGCGTTGGTTTCTCCACGAGCTGAGGCTGGAGTCCCCAGACTCGGAGTGGTGGTCCTGGAAGGCGTGGCCGCCGAGGACCTCGCCGGACAGTCCGTGGATACGTCCCGGTCAGCAAGGGAGGCATTTCAGCAGGCATGCTGAAGTCATTTCTGATCTCTCCCGTGGTGAGGGAGAGACTGAGAGGCCTTGTTCAAAGCTGATAAGGGTTCAGCTAAGATAGCAGCATAGCAGCTCCGACTGCATTCAGGCTGTAGCTCAGACCAAGACTGAGACTGTATGAAGACTCGACAAGACTGACTTGTACCGGAACTGAGTATTAGTTTTGAGACGAGTTATCTTAAATTTAACCAATCAGAAGATGTTAAGTGTACTAATCAGAACTGAGTTAGTGGAGTTGTGAATCGTTCTGATTGGACAAGGGACTGTGAGGGAGTTACCAAGTCACATGACTTCCGCCCGTTAACACTCACATTATAATGTAGAAAATGCATGACATAGCAGAGAAGCATTATAACACTTTGAGTGTGAGTGTGTAGGTGACCCTGAACAGGAACAACCAGAGAATGTTCTGTAAACAAGAGATTACAGTTGGAACACCAGTCATTTGGTGTTAAAGAAGAGACTCCTTTACAGAGAGTGTTTTATTAGACCAGCTAGTGTCCAGTTAAGGTCATCTGGGAGATGGACACCTGAAAGTGGACAGTAGGACACCTGTAGGGATCTTGATTCAGGTTAACCATAATCCAAGAGTGTTTGTATTCCAAGTTATTGGGAAAAAGATGGATTATTGTTGTGATGGTCAACAGAGGTCAAAGGTCAGAGGATGTAGCCTATTTGGTGAGGCTACATAGGAATAGTAAAATCTCTATGAAGCAGATATGGATCAGCTTGAGAAACGTCTGGCAGACGAAGTACAACATTTATATAATCCATCAACAGTCAACAGATTGGACATTTAAGTTCTGCTGTAAAGTCAAACCTGAGGAATCTGGGTGTTATTTTCGACCAATCAATGTCTCTTGAAGGTCACTCAAAACAGCTGGTCAGAAACTGTTTGTATCATCCGAGAAATATTTCCAAACTGAGAAAGTTGGTGTCAAAACCCGAACTGGAAATGGTTTTTCATGCTTTGATCTCCTCCCGTCTAGATTACTGTAACACACTTTTCACATGTTTGAACCAAAAAGCCCTTTATGGCCTTCAGCTGGTCCAGAACTCTGCAGTGAGGCTCCTCACTGGAGCAAACAGAAAAGATCACATCACTCCTATTCTGAGGTCTCTGCACTGGTTACCTGTTAAATGTAGAGTTCATTTTAAAATCCTGACTCTAACTTTCAGGGCCCTACATGGTCAAGCTCCTCTTTATGTTACTGAACTGATAAAGACCTACGCTCCAACCCGAGTCCTCAGGTCCACAGACCAGAATCTCCTAACAGCTCCAACCCGAGTCCTCAGGTCCACAGACCAGAATCTCCTAACAGTTCCAAGGACCAGATTTAAAAGTCCAGGTGATCGCTCCTTCCAGTCTGTTGCACCGCGACTTTGGAATGACCTTCCTTTAGTTTGACGCTGTATAGACAGTCTGGACTCCTTTAAAAAGCAGTTGAAGACCCAATTATTCAAAACTGATTTTAAATAACTCTTTTGTGTTCTCTTGTTGTTGTTTAATGATTTTGATTTGTAATGATATTTTGTTTGTTTTATTAATTTTATTTGTTTTATCATGTTTGATTCTGTTTTCTGTGAAGCACTTTGTGATTTTCTCTGTGAAAGGTGCTATAGAAATAAACTTTACTTACTTACTTACATCAGTGTCCCTAAAGGGTTAAAGTGCCTGTGACTCCATATTTAAATCACTTTATATTAAACAGGTGTAATCTTTGATGCCTCTAGATTAGTGTTGCACCATTATAACTCAAAATACGCTGTAATTATTTCCTAACGAGCAACTCAGAGATCAGAAGAAAGCGCCGCCTTCCGGTTCTGCTGGGTTTCTCCTTATTTGGCAGCCTGACACTTCTGCTGCAGTAGGGGGCAGTGTCGTCGCGTGAAAGAGAAACTAAACTGAAACTAAACACTACACGGTCTATGGGCAATGGCGGCGGCACTGCCTCGCTCCAGTTGTCGTGAACGTGCATGTGGGAGGAGAATTTACCATATAAGCAAGTCCGGATCACTATGACCTCATAGCGGGCTGGAGTGAAAAAAACTGTTTGAAACCTGGGTCTGAAATCTTGAAGAGCTTCTCACTGGCTGTACTAGGAGACAGATGGACGCCGTTTTTTGCTCTTTCTGGCAGGTTTAAGGTGAGAACTCAACGTTGCAACATGATAGATAAGTCAGAAAACACGGAAACTGATGTCATGGGCACTTTAAACAAGAGCTGCATATTCGCTCGTCGTCTGCCTCGTTCTCATTGAACGGACGGACATTCAACAGACTCCTGTTGTAGTCTCTTCACTCCCGTTTAATTATTTTTAACAACATTGTTTGTTCCTCGAGATCAATCTGTTCAAACTCAATCAGAATTCGCTCTCTTTCGGCCATTACTGAGCTGAAATAAACAAACTTTGGTTGACCGAGGCATTACTGCAGAAAAGTTTTGCGCCCTCTGCTGTCCTGGTGGAGAATTGCTTCACAACACTGACGGAGAAGTAAAAATCAAAAACGTCTCCGTCAATACGTGTGCGTGTGAGTGCAAACATGCTGTCAGAGGAGTACAGTATAAACTAGCCTTTAGGGTGTCCCGATTCTCTTGGGCGGAAACTCAGGACCTTGACCCCACCCCCTTTTCACCCTCACTGTGCACTTTGCCGAAGTGCGCACCAATTCTTCAAAAACTTTAGCGGAGTGTATTACCCATAATTCCAAGTGCACTTCATAGGAGACTGTAGGGTAGAAGTGCGAGTATTGGGACTGGTCCTAAGTCTGGTCTTCAGACTGACGGATCCTCTGATTGAAGGAGGATCTTGTGACCCTCCATGTCTTCTCCCCTCAGGTCGGATGGTGTTGACCCCCCAGCCCCCACCCCCACCCCCTGAGGGGTGAAGCTGCAGTAATTAGCATGCTGATTCTGCATGTAATCATTTAGCCCTGGAAGCTTCAGAACATCGGGCTGATGTCGGTGAGGGACTGAAGCTTCTGATTGTCTTCAGCGCAGCATATGCTAATTGTTGATTGTCTCCAATATTATATGCTAATTGTTAGGAATTAGCATAATTCATTAACATTTGGGTCCTAATTGCAGGATGAAAACAGGCAGAAAACTCTGGGCTGTGCTCCGACTGCCTGATGTGTGCTGCGATTAGCGCTCAGCTCATTTACATGCAGAAAGGAGCTGAAATATTAAAAGTGTTGTTCAGAGAAAATTGAGATGAGTCCCTAATCAAATGTTGTTCCTGCTGTTTGAAAAGGTGCTGCAGCGTCGGCCCTCAGGTGAGAGGAAGCTGCCTTTTCTTTCCTCGACATGCAAAGGATCAAAACGTGCAATTATTCTGAGCAGTTTTGGTCTTGTTGGAGGAGATTTAGAGAAACAAATGAAGATACTCTGCAGCGCCTGATTGTGCCTCGTGGATTCTCTTTGATCTCTGTGGTTTATCTCATATTAATGAGACGCTCAAACAAAAAGAAACAACCAAATTGCTTTGATTTCATCATAATTGTAGTCATGAGCCTGTTCACTGCGTTTAGCTGCAGGCAGCAGCAATCTGAACCCCCCGACCCCCACTCCCCCCCCCCCACACACACCTGTAGTCCTATAGGGGTGGGGGTGATGTCAACATCAGGAGGGTGTTTAGGAGAGGAAGGAGAGATGGACAGCAGGGAGGACAGAAATGTTTAAAGGAGGAAAACAGGATGAATTCTGTCTGTTTGTGGATTTAAAGAAAAGCGATCTGACTCTGAGCGATGTTCCTGTCGGGTTTTAGTTTCCTCACTTTGGACATTTACCTTCATTCTGTCACGTCTGTCGTAGGTCAGTCATGTCCTGGGTTTTTGGGTCCTCTGGTTATTCAATCAGCTGATGGTGTTCCTTCCTCTGATTCAGAATGATAAATCCTGACTTTTAACTCCAGACCTTCTGGTTCTGGACTCGACCCAAACAGCTTGAATGTGTTAAAATCTGACAGCAGAGTTGGTTTGTGGTCTGGACTCTGGTTCAGGTCAAATCCAGCACTTAGTCTAAAAACAGCTCCTGTTTGGGAGGACATACTGTCCATTCTGACCTGATGGTCTCTGCTGAAGTCTGCTGATGAGGAAGAAAGGTGTCAACCTGAGTTCTTCACCTGACCAGACCTCCTGTAGCTCCAGCAGTAAATCCAGTTCCAACATGGAATCAAATCCAGGAGGGAAGGAAGGTTTCAGTGGCAGAACCTTCAACCTGCTTCATGATGAACTCCAGGACTCTGACACAGAACAGATACTGGTGTCAGAAGGTGAAGGAGGTTCTGGAGGAGGGGGGGTCCACCCCCACCCCAAAGGATTAGGGGCGGAGCTAACTCTGATGTAATTGAAGAAGCTTTTGTGAAAATCTCCAAC
Organism: Callopanchax toddi; assembly: GCA_006937965.1. Classification (NCBI taxonomy): domain Eukaryota; kingdom Metazoa; phylum Chordata; class Actinopteri; order Cyprinodontiformes; family Nothobranchiidae; genus Callopanchax; species Callopanchax toddi. Next base: position 419,252 of record SSNR01000274.1, on the reverse strand, counting down.
CCACAGGAGAGAAGGAAGGAGGGCAGAGAGAGACGTTTAATGACCGGAGTGTCGTTAGAACGACGACTGGCTCCTCAGAGATCACTTCCAATTTAAATCCAGCTGAAAGAAAAGATGTAATTGAATGATTCCTTCTTCTTCTGTCATTCAAACTGTAGATTATCATTTTGTGGAGCGAGGTTGGAGCTGATGAGGGAGAGCAAAGACATCTGAACCCAAACCGGGTCAGCACCATGATGTCATTGACCAACAATGTCACACAGGATGAGACCAGAAGAATGACCTCACTGATAAACAGTAAAGGGTCCTGATGACGGGTCTGTCCTGGTCCGGACGCTGTTGGTTGGTTCTGAACAGAACGTGTTCCAGTGGCGGCTGGTGACATTTTTTTGGGGGGGTGGGGCGCATTTTTCAGATCAGGTTCAATCAGGTCAGTTTTCAGATGCACAAAAAAAAAATCACATCTCACCATTAGAGCAGAGAATGAAGCAAAATATTTTCATCTGACTGAATATTTTGCTGGTAAAAATCCCTACCACCAGTGCTCTAAAAATGTGGAGCTGTTAGGTCTAATTCTACACATCAAACAGTAAAGAAATCATAAAGTCTTCATAAGGAGACCTTAGAATAATATCAATATAATCAGATACAAATAAAAATTAAAAACAACCACAATCTGGTCAGAACAGAAGTGAGTTTTAAGGAAAAAACAACCTGACTTAAACAAGGTCAAAAACACAACTTAATATTCACAATTAGCTTTCTACTGACACCACAAACACATAAATCCATCTCTAACTAACACAGTCAGATCATTAATGTTACCATTCAGACAACAAACACTAACCAAGCAAGTCATGACAATCAGCTCAACTAATGAAGTGAATTAACAACAAAATAAAGTCAAATCCACTGATATGTCCCATCAAAATATGTTAAAGTACGATTTTAGACCACTCATACAAAACTCCCATAGGCTGCCAGGCGTTTTAAGGAAAAGTTACAAAAAACTCCTCAAAACGAGTTAAACTACATGAACCAAAGTATTCAATCAACAGTATAAATGTTCCTCTAACATTCGGCCACAACAATAACAAGGACATTTTGCTGTTTAATGAATAAATTCACTCATCAGGACTTAGAGAAGCAGGCCGCTGCCATTTGCTGATAGGCGTTTTGAATGGGGAAAATCTGTGACAGACACATTGTTAATAAAAGAAAAGAAAAAACAAAGAAAGTCACTCACCGTCGAGTTGATTAAATCAGGACACATGGAATCAATCGACTTTTGGTCACAAGCTGCAAAGAAGGATTCTTTGAATCGCTAATGGCGAGACCAAGACCAAGACATGGTTTCTAGACCCAAGTGAGGAGGGCCTGTAGACCTGTGGTTTTGAAGACTAGTGGTTCTATAGACCTTCAGAACCACAGGACCTAAACCCACCAGAACCACTAGTTGGTTCTGTGTTCATTTGTTATGTAGATCAGGTTTTGAGGACTAATATGATTGGTTGAGTGGGCTACAATAGTGTTGCCATGGAGATGGACCTGAGAGTGACCTGATTCTGAGCAGAACCTGAGATGACCCCACTGAGACAGATCCTGCTCCGTAGGGCTCATGGTGACTGGCCTGTTCCAGTCCACCGTGGATTCAGAAAGGATCCTGATCCTGCAGGTCTGAGACAGAAACCAGTTCCACCAGGAACCAGAACCTCCTTGCTTCAGCTGAATCCGGAGCGTGTTGATCGTAGAAATGACGGATCGTAACATCAGCCTGATGGGTCTCCACAGAGAACCAGAACCATCGAGCAGATTACTGCTTGATGAGGAAAATGCAATTAAAACGTCAAGCTGCTTTTATTAGATTCTTCCCGCCCTGCAGCGGGAAGAATTTTTAACGGCCCCGGGAGTCCCGGATCCTCTGGCGATGGATGGAACGTATAGAGCAGAAGAACAACAGCAGCTCGCTCTTCATCAGAGCTGAAAGCCTCATGGAGGCTCAGCCAGACCTGCTGGCTTGTTCTGGGGTCCATTAAGGTGGAGACATCAGAACGGTCTCATCACCACGCAGTCAGACAGACCCCACATCAGTTCCTCTCAGCTCTGGACCCTACAGGTCCTGGTCTGGACTCTGGACCACTACATGGTCAGATGGTCTCATTGGACTGTAGAACTCTTTGGGACCAGAGGAGTTCCTGGTGAACTCTGTGAGTCCTGGTGGGTCAGAACCAGCCCAGACCATCAGCCCTCCACCTGCAGTGCATTATGGGTAAACTTCTGTGCTTTAGTCTCATTGTTCATTCAGATGAAACCTGAGCGGTCGTGACCTTTGACCTGCTGACTGAGTCTGACAGGGAGCTCTTGGGTTTTGAGTCATTTCTCTGAGGATTGACCTCTGACCTCAGGGTGACCTGCTGGGATGATCAGCAGCTTTCTGAAATCTATTCCTCTCCATAGAATCATTGACTACAATTGACCTTTGACCCTTGGCAGTTTACAGGGCAGCAGTTGCTCCTTGTTTTGAGCAGCACTACTAACCAGTTAATCAATAACCTGACTAGTTAATAACCTGACCCGTTAATCAATAACCTGATCAGTCAATAACCCGATGAGCTGACCAGCTAACCCTCCTGGTTCCAGGAGGAGCTATTAGGGTGGACTCTGGTCCTCACTGGTCCTGGATCAGGTCTTGGGGCCAGTGAGACCTGTGGTTCTCTTCGTAGAGGTTGTGGACCTGCTGATGAACAGAGGACTTGTTTTTGTTGTCTGGGAGGTGGATAAAGTTTTGTGTAACCGTAGGAACCAAAGTTCCAGGAATCCTCCGGAGCTTCTCCAGCTGTGTGTCAGCAGCTGCCTGTCAGACGAGTCGTTATTCAGAGCGATGTTTCTGAGCGCCGCTCCTCTGAGGAGCTTTAATAACCACCATCCATAAAGCTGACAGCTGTGTATTGACAGGAACCTGATGAGGGGGGAGTGTTTAGAACACGCTGTGTTCCTGTCAGAAACGTTTACCTGGTTTATCAGGTCTGATCAGGTGGTGTGGTTAGAGGTGGTTCTTCTGTTCACTTGGTCTCCACCTGAGTTGTAAACCAGGTCTTTATCCGACTCACTTCAAGGACAGTTTGTCTTCAGATTTTAACAGAGAGGATGAAAGTCCGTCTCCCCTCTGAACTTAAAACACCAAAGCATTTTCTCCTTAAATTCAACTTCTCCAGTTTTCAGAAACCCTTCTTATTTGTTATCAAAAATATTCTGAAAGTTCATTTTCTCTGTCAAACATTCAACTTTTCCCCCAGAGTTAAAATTCTGAGTCAAAAAGTGACGTTTCAGTCATTTAAATGGTCAAATTTTCAGTTCTTATTATTGATCGTTGAATACGTTGAGTTTCAGCAGCTAAAGCAGGGAGTTGATTGGTCATGTGACACCATGTTTAATCAGCTGACCCACAGAAACCTGAGCTACAACATGCTTTGATGTAAGGAATCCCTGAAGACACCAGAGGACTCAGTGGTCTCATCATACTAACATTACTGTGGAGGTTTAGGGAAATATCCTCTGCAGCCACTTCACACAGGATGGAGCTCAGGTCCCATTACAGGTAACAGTTCTGGATCTGGTCCAGTTCAACCAGTTAAATCACAAGAATTAACACCCCCTCCCAATATAGAACATAGAAATGTTAGCTTTTGGTTGTTCTGCCTGGTCGTCATGTAGCTGTGTGGATCATTGTGACACAAAGGACAGATTGTAGATCAGTGTTTCTGACGTAGGGAGTTTTATGTTTCTACTGGATGGTTGGTGCCTCTGAAGGTGATTCATAGTGACTACTGGTTTTTTGTCTCTGTTGACTTTTGTTTTTCACATGTTTAAAATAAAGATACCATTCACTGGTTGGTGTAGCCAGGACTGGTCCACCTGCTGTTTGACTTGATCTTGAATCGATTGCTCATGTCTGGGTCAAACCCTGAAGCTGAAATTCTAGAGACGATTCCAGAAATGAGAACTGAATTTTTTTCATTTCTCTCTTCAAAACATCACATCTGAAGTGAAATAAAACCTGACTTTGTAAACGACTTAGTGGAAATTGTAGGAGCTGAATTTGAAAACAGATATTTTGAGAACCATTTGAGTATTTTGTGTTGTTTTAAATGGAGTCTCTTCTGAAATGTAAAATCTGGTGAGTGATTTCCCTGCGTAGGAGCTGCTGGGTGTGCAGCACTGTGACCTTTAAACTGGAGTTTGTTTGGCTGCTTGATCAGATGAAGCTGACGGTGCAGCGGGGAGAAAACACAAATATGAAAGCAGAAGGAAAATAGATCTTTTTAATGGACTTTAACAATCGGTCTCTGGTGGACTCATTAGGATGACCAGTTTGACTTATTTTACAGCCACTGGTAATTAGTATGTGCAGGAGTTATAGCTGTAATCAGACAAGTTTTCCTTTGACTTTCTCTCCATTAACTTTGGTGTTTTACTTGCTCCAGGAAGGCAGTGAAATGTGTAAAAGACAGCAGCAGTAAAACTAATAAAACTGTAGGGTTCCTGCTGGAGAACTTTATTACGTCCAGAGATAGGATCGTTCTTTGACTTCAAAGCAGCCGTTAAAAGAAGACGAGTGGCTGACGGAGCGGCGGAGGAGGCCGAGCTGGATCCGATGATCCGATGAGCGTGGAGTAGGCCAGGCAGGGGTCAACGTCTAGAACAGGTTCAGCTGTTCAGACCTCCTCCTCACTGGACCTGGAGGACAGGACAGGAAGCAAAGGAGTACTATTAAATACGCCTCCTCAGGGACCTGATCCTGATCCCGATCTTCAGGTCCCTGATCCCAATCTTCAGGTCTCTGATCCTGATCTTCAGGTCCCTGATCCTGATCTTCAGGTCCCTGATCCTGATATTCAGGTCCCTGATCCTGATCTTCAGGTCCCTGATCCTGATCTTCAGGTCCCTGATCCTGATCTTCAGGTCTCTGATCCTGATCTTCAGGTTCCTGATCCTGATCCCAATCTTCAGGTCCTGCAGACTGAATAGCCTGTTCAGCACATCAGGTTCAGAACTCTGATCCAGACCCATCAGAATAGTGACAGTAAATGACTTGGAGGATCAGAACCTGGAGGTCTGAATCCTGTTTCTACAGGTCACATTTACATTATAGTTTTAGTGATTGAAGTTTAATTTCCTTCTTTCTGGGTGATGAATGTGATGGTTCAACATGCTGACAGCCTGGGTTCAATAACTGTTCTTTAGTGGTTTTAGGGTTCAGTGTTCTGTGGCGCTGACCAAAGGAGAGAGGTTAAAGGTTAAATTCTGGGTCAGAGGGGTCACAGCTGACACCAGCTGCCAGTTTCCTCCCTTTAGAGGAGTCCAGGTCATTGATGGAGGGCAGGTTGGGACCAGTGATCCTTTCTCCAGTCTCAGTAATGGACGGCGTGTAGCTCGGTAGGTAGAGCAGCCGTCTGACCACTAGAGCATCAGTTTGATCCCAGCTCCAGCTGGGATACTTTGTCATGTCCTTGAAGACACTTCACCCACCTTGTGTACTGGTGGTGGTCAGAGGGACCTGGTGGTGGTCAGAGGGACCTGGTTGTGGTCAGAGAGACCTGGTGGTGGTCAGACGGACCTGGTGGTGGTCAGAGGGACCTGGTGGTGGTCAGAGGGACCTGGTGGTTGGTCAGAGGGACCTGGTGCTGATCAGAGGGACCTGGTGGTTGGTCAGAGGGACCTGGTGGTTGGTCAGAGGGACCTGGCGGTGGTCTGAGGGACCTGGTGGTGGTCAGAGGGACCTGGTGGTGGTCTAAGGGACCTGGTGGTGGTCTAAGGGACCTGGTGGTGGTCAGAGGAACCTGGTGGTGGTCAGAGGGACCTGGTGGTGGTCAGAGGGACCTGGTGGTGATCAGAGGGACCTGGTGGTGGTCAGAGGGACCTGGTGGTGATCAGAGGGACCTGGTGGTGATCAGAGGGACCTGGTGGTGATCAGAAGGACCTGGTGGTGATCAGAGGGACCTGGTGGTGGTCTGAGGGACCTGGTGGTGGTCAGAGGGACCTGGTGGTGGTCAGAGGGACCTGGTGGTGGTCTGAGGGACCTGGTGGTGGTCAGAGGAACCTGGTGGTGATCAGAGGGACCTGGTGGTGGTCAGAGGGACCTGGTGGTGGTCAGAGGGACCTGGTGGTGGTCAGAGGGACCTGGTGGTGTTCTGAGGGATTAGGTGGAGCTGATTGTATGGCAGCTCCATCAGTCTGATCCACCAGATCTCTGCAGTCTGTTTCTGACCCAAACCAGGCTCCTCCTGGAGTCCACTGCTGTCTCCAGGCTCCAGACTGGTGCAGTCAGAACAACCTGACTGGTCCAGAGGACCAACTGGTCCACCTCCCATCTGAATGCTGACTCATCATGGTTCGAGATGATTGTTGTGTTGAGTTCACAGATGGGTCACACAGGTGGAGGCTGGAACAGAAATAATAAAACTGATTTAAATAAAGTAAAATTAGCCTTTCTGTCAAACTACTAACCCAAAAGAACCGGTCTTCAGGTCTGATCAGAGATTTAAACCAAACAAAACTAAAATCCATCATTTTGTCAATATTAAGAATTAGTTTGATTTTTTAAATATATTTTTAAAGTGCTCCCCCACGACCCTCTGTGGAGGATGAAGCAGTTTAAGAAAATGGATGGATGGATATTTTTAAAGTGTAGATCATTACACACTGTTGTTTTGAGGATGCTGGTGCAGATTCATGCTGCTGTTGAACTTATCTTTTTGTTTAGTTTCTATTACAGATATTTGTTTTCAGCCTGTGCTCTAATAGAATACATGAAGGCCATATTCTGTTATTGTTGTTATTTATCAGTCTCTGACGAAGGTTATGGAACATTATTCACTCGACCATTGCAAAGTTTTAAAAAATGCAGTATCCTTTGTGCTAATCTCTGGGGATTTCAACCATGTGACTCAGAGCAAAAGCTCTACCTGGGGGGACAAGACTATTGCAAATGTGATGGATGCATACAGCGCCACCACGCTAACTGCCCTGGGGAAAGCAGATCTCAACCTTGTTCTGCTTCAGACTCACTAACGTTAGGGAGTCACCAACCATCACACGCTCAAGGCTGAAACACACCGGAGACATCAGCGCTGCGCCACGTCGCGCCCGCATCGTTATTCTGAGTAAAAACCACTGTAATAAATAGCTTACTCACCCATTTTGAAGGAATTAAAGAGTCCCACAACACACGACAGCATCTCTGATCACGTTCAAACAAAAGATCTACTTCCAGCTTCCTGTTCTCAATTCCAGCGTGATGTAACTATCACGCGATGTTACTATATTTTGCAAGCAGCGTTCTATGGCGCGCCTCTTCAGGAATGGGTCCTGTGAATCACCAACAAAGTGGCGCATCCGTGGCGTAGCGCTGACGTCTCTGGTGTATTAGAGCCTTCATTCAGGAAGTGGTCTCATGAGGCACATCAGACTAACAAAAGAAGACCTTCAGAGACGGATCAACAGAAACTTAAAGAGCATATTTTAAGTTCTTTTCTTTTTATTATTATGATAAAACTCTGTCCAAAAATACTATTTGAAATGTTTATTGAGGGTATTTTGTTTTACAATACATTTTTTTAAACCATTTTTCTAGTCCAAAGTGCCCCTTTTTGCAAAGCTTCTAAAAACGCTTTTTTTTTTCATATGTGGACCTGTGACGTCAGCTAAGGGAGCTCCTAGCTAGGTGGCGCTGCTTACAGTGTTGTCAGATGTAGATAAATAAAGTATTTGTAGGATAATTTAACACTCTGTACGATCAATAATCCCATAAATATGATCATTTGAGCCCTTTGTTGTGTGGAGTTTGTGTAACAGATGCTTGTTTTAATCATTGTGTTAGATTTTTTAAAGCTAAACTACTTTAACATCTCAGACTGGCACCGCTCTAGTCTGCCAGCTGCCTGCTCGCTGTCGGCGATGAGTTG
>SSNR01000274.1:372483-411278 GCA_006937965.1 Callopanchax toddi | reverse complement strand
TTTTTTTTTTTTTTTTTTTTAATCTTAATAAAATAACTGCTCACTATAGTAATAAAGTAATAAAATAACGGCACTCTGGGGGTTTGTTTTGCTCGTCACAAGTAGTTAATAGTGGATCAGTTTTCTATATAGAGAACGAACGGTCTCCCTGAACTGTCGTCACTTCCGGTTTGGTGAAAAAATTGACTATTCTCACAAAAACGAATCCAAGAGCCTAAATAAGCTGAATTTGTGTAAATTTTTATTCAGAAAAAGTTTCTATTATATTTCTCTAAACATTTGTTTAAGGGAGTGTCTAACTTAAAATATGCTCTTTAAGTGGGTGCATAAGGAACATGAGACGCTAGCGGTCGAAGTGCATCCGGTATTTTTCAACATAAAACCTTTAGCTACGTTTTTAAAGTTAACACGATTTGAATATTTAAAACATCAAACTTAATTAGGCATACCATTAAACTATATAAAAACGAAGTGTGCTTACCCATTGTAGAACAAGCTATGTGAATAAATAATCCTCAACAAAAGAACGAGAAGACGAGTGTAGCTTTGTTTACCAGCTGCTGTTTATACTGTACATGTACTTTTCATCATGTGAACCACAGAGATTTAGCGCTCCTGTGGAGGCAAAGTACAGGAGACATTCTGCAATAAAACCACAGCCGGTGTGGGGTACAGGTCTTGCGGCTGCGGTGCAGTGTGAAGTAGCAGTAACAGCCTGAACGAGGTGTGTGATGGAGTGAAGACCATCACAGGCTACAGAGTCACGCAGGGTGCCACCATTGGCGGAGTGGTGGGACCAACTGAACAACTTCTTCAACAGGTTTGACCACCCTAACTCAGCACCAGCCCCCTTCTCCATCCTGCTAGTCCCCCCCCCCCACAAGAAGTTAATACCAGTTTTTCTTACTCCCTCGATCACAGCAGACCAGGTATGCAAAGAACTGATGAAGCTAAGTCCCTGCAAAGCTACAGGTCCAGATGGATTGGAAGGCCTCTAGAGCTCAGCATCCCGTTGCAGTATACTGTCAACCTGAGCCTGGAACAGGGGAAGGTCCCTTTAGCTGTAGAAAACATCATTCATGATCCCAGTCCCTAAAAAACCTCACCGTGGTGAGCCTACTTCAGGCTGACAATGCACATCATGAAGACCTACACCACCTGTGACCTCGGGTTCACCATGCCCTTATTCCCTGTTGTTCTGTACCAGGAGAAGGTGAGAGTCCAGGAGACAATCATCTACCTGCTACATTGATCCCTCTCCCATCTAGGCAGGAACAGTGGTGCTGTGACAATTACATTTGGCTTCATGGTGGTAAAGTTGTTAGCACTTGTGTCTCGCAGTAAATTAATAAATTTGAATCCCGGCTGCTGCCTTTCTGCATGGAGTTAGCATGTTCTCTCCATGCATGCGTGGGTTTCCTCCGAGTACTCCGGTTTCCCCCCACAGATCACAACATGCCTTTGTTAATTGTATGTAAGTCGCTTTGGGTAAAAGTGTCTAATAAATGAAAAAACATAAACACATAAACATACATTTCTGGACTTTTTGTCTCCAGTGCTTTCAACTCCATCCAACCTCAGTTCATGGGAGACAAATTGATGTAGATAGGAATGGGCTCACACCTGGTGGCATGGATCACAGACTACCTGACAGGCAGACCTCAGTATGTGTGACTGGGAGACTGCAGGTCTGACACTAGGGGTGCAATGGATCATCATCAATCCATGATCCGTACGGATCAACCTCTAAGGATCGGGACACATGTGGTCCGTGGATCATGCAGCGCTCACTCGTTGCTAAATCGTCCCCGACATCCTGTGCTTGTGCTCTCTGAATCTGCTGATAATTTCTTTCTGAGAAAGGAGTTTGATTTGCCATCACGTATAGAGGTTCATTCCATCAGACTCAGTCGTTTTAGTTGACCAGAATGAAGGATCACTGATTGATACCTGATCCAGTCTCTGTTGTGCGGAGCAGCTGAATCCTCCATTCCTCTCTGTCAGTTGGAATATTCATCTCTCTGATGGAGCAACCAGACTCATCTATTTCTGTCTAAGATAACATGTTGTGTTGGACTTTAATGTGAGCTAATGAACATTAATATTATAACTGGTGTTCAGTCAGGACTCAGGAGCCAAAGAGTAGTGCATCCATCGTCACCCCCAAAAACCAGAGGGAAAGAAACCAGGTCTGTCAGACCCCTGTGAGGTGCATAGAAGTCTACCCCCCCTTTAATTAGTTTTTATATGATTTAGAGTTTTATTTAAGCATTGGATTAACATCTTGAGTTAAATGTTGTTTGCATTTAATGAGGATTAAGCAGAAACATGTTGCACAGGATTCTACAAAATAAATAGAGGCTAAAGGTATTTGTCTTTTCTTTTTCTTTCTGCTGATCTGAAAAATGATCTGATCTGTGAGTTTTTTGATCCGTTGCACCACTATCTGACACTGTAGTCAGCAGCACCAGAGCACCACAGGAAACAGTGCTCTCTCTAGTCCTATTCACCTTCTACAAGTCGGACTTCCACTACAGAAAACTGATCAAGAAGTTCTGTACAAGAATATAAATCCATAGTTGGAGGTGGAAAGGTTTGTCCAAAGGAATCTCTAATGCTTCAGAGTTCTGCCTGGGGAAGATAAATTGGAGATATTTTTACCAAGTCACCATCAACACACCATCAACACACCACTATAAACATACCACAAATACAACATCAACACACCACTATAAACATACCAAAATCACACAATCAATACACCAAAACACACTATAAACATACCACAAACACACCATCAACAAACCAAAACCCACCATCAACAAACCAAAACACACCATCAACCCATACAAGGGAAGCTGCTGTCTCTACCCCAGTCATCAGAACCCTGATCCAGACCCGAGTCCTGATACAGATCCATCAGAACCCTGGTCCAGTATCAACAGAACCCTGACCCAGACCCATCAGAACCCAGATCCAGACCCATCATAACTGATTTTGTAGACCTGTTGCCGAGTCCAGTCTGGATGGTCCTCTTTGGTCCAGAGAGAGTTTCGTCCATCCGGACCATTTAATTTTTGTCTCCCTTCATCCTCCACTGTCTTGTTTCAGAACCGGTTCTGATTTAAGTTGAAGTCCAACAGAACTTCTCCACGTGCTCATCAAGAGACAACAAGACCTGTCTGAACTCATTTCAGCGATGTTGTTTCTTTTTACAGCCTCGCCTTTTTACTGCCCATCTAATGGCTTATTTATTACATTCATCCTTTATTCAGCGGCTCCTGTGTGGCCTCATTACGACTATAGCACTGCTCTGGAATTCCAGGATAATTATGAGCTTCATTGTTTTAATAAGAGTCTCGGTCAGCGTGGATCTCTGCTCCATATTCACGGCTCCCAAAGGGGAATCTGGGAGGGCAGCGCCGGACAGATGGAGTCGACGCACTGCAGGTAAATATTTATACGCCGCCGTGTGAAGGAGGATGCTGGAGTCTCATCAACTGTCTTGTAAAACTGGTGTAAATAAGATGCAGCTGTACGGCCTTAATAAGTCTGTGATGCAACTGGAGCTCAGCGCTAAAATCAAAGCAGCATCATGAGGTAACGATGGGAAACTCTGGACGATAGCATGGAAACAACATGGCCATCCTCTAACAACTGCTCTTCATAGGACTGCTGCACTCATTCTAAAGGCCTTCTACCATTCACCTGGTAGGTCAGGGTCACCTGTTGAAACAGGTTGAATAAAATGCAGTAAAGGGATGTTTGGGTCATTCTGAAGGGGTTGTGTATCTACGTTTGAATTATTATACCGTCCCTCCAGGGTGTTTTTTTTTTTTATTGTTGTGACCTAAAACAACTTTTCAAAAAGTTGCAGTCAAAGTTGCAAAGATTTTTAAGGTGTTTTAATTTTCTAATACACACACAGTCAACCCCTTTACACACACACACACACACACACACACACACGCGCACGCACACACATGCGCACACACACGCACGCGCACACACGCACGCACACACACAGTATATACTGTGTTTCACCATAATGTGAAGATTACAAGATGTCGTAATCTCCATGACAACAACGCTGACAGCCTGTCTCCGCGTCACTCAGACGTTACAGCGTGAGCGACTTGCTTCACTTTCATTTTCAGATGTTCACCTCAAAGGTTCACTAATCTGGAACAAAGAGTTGAGAAAGAAGCGGTTTCTCGTGTGCTCTGGTTACTAACATCAATGTCACGTTAAAAAATTAACAATGTTCAAAAATGTATTTTTTTAAATGATTTTATCTTTTTCATCTTATTCCTGTAAATGTTGACTTTTTTCTCTCTCTGTTCCTATTGAAGTGACTTTAGTTACCATCAGGTTTTTAATGGTTTCTTGACAGAAGGATTTGTTGTGAGAATGTCTACAGCTTCCCAGCGGCTGAATTCCATTTCCCTGTGTTAACCCTTGCCTCCTAATTCAAAGTCACAGATATTCCAGGTTGAAGTAGTCGTCTGGGACTCGGAACCTGGTGGTTTTACTCAGACTTCCTGAAACATTAAGGGTTAAAAATGTATCCAGTGGTTCTGGACTGAAAACAGATCTGATCTGTTTGTTACAGGAAGTATAATAGATCTGTGGTTCTAATGGGATTTATTTTTAGATGTTTTTAAACTAATTAGTTTTTTAATTAAAATCCATGATAGGAGCTCCTGATTGAGGATTAGAAGCATTCTGATGAAACTTCAGCCTGAAGCTGTTTGCAGGAGAGACTTCTAGAATGTGCAGCTCTCTGCTGCATTTCCAAACAGTCGTGGGACTCCCGGCGGCTGAAGAGCAGCGCAGCATTAAAGCTAATGTCGGTCCGGTTCAGGTCAGCAGGTCCTGACCCTGATGCTCCCTCTGGATGCTGCAGTGAACCATCCACAACCTCTTCTCCTGTCTGAGTTTGCTTTATAGAATCAGCTGCCTCCCAGAATGCATCAGTGGTCTCTCTGTGTGAGGCAGCTGGAAGCCGTTGGTCCTCCTGAGATGTTCAGTCTCCACTGGTCCTCCTGTCTGTTAGTTCTCCAGGTTTCTACACTCTGAGCTAAAACTCGCATCACGAGCTGATCAGATGAATCTGAACTCACCTGAACACCATCAGCAAAGACTTCCTGTTCCAGAGGGATGAGGGGAACACTGGTCCAGCAAGTCCAGACTCAGGGTCAGGGTCAGGGTCAGCCGTTGCCCTACCCTAACCCTTTCTGAAAAAGACCTGCAGCTGAACCACCATGCTGCTGTCACAGTTCTGATGAGTGGTCATAGTTTTTCTAGTGATCAGATATCAGAGTCTGACCAACAGATAATCAATATTCAGACAAAAAATGGACATGCTTTTATTTATGGACATCAACTTGTGATTAACAAGAAACATTTATGTTTCCAGGGAATCAAAGACATTAATAAAGATACACAGAGACTAACTTTATTCTAAACACTAACACGAGTCATGAAATTAAACAAAGACGTGAAGCAGAGCTGAGGGGATGATGAAGGACGTGGAGGAGAGTTTCTGATAAACAGGTGTTCAGGATCAGGAAATAATCAAATAAATCAGGCTTCATTTATTTACTAATGATCATTTAATTATTTACCAATAATTAACAAACCTAGCACCAGACTTGCACAGACAGTGTTTACCAGCTTATGAATTCTTTGTGTAAAAAAACTGTCATATAAAGTCTGTCTCAAGTGTCCGGGGCCCCTGGACCCTGAAGTGGACTTGGTGGTCTCTGGACCCTGAAGTGGACTTGATGACCCCTGGACCCTGAAGTGGACTTGGTGGTCTCTGGACCCTGAAGTGGACTTGATGGCCCCTGGACCCTGAAGTGGACTTGGTGGTCTCTGGACCCTGAAGTGGACTTGATGACCCCTGGACCCTGAAGTGGACTTGGTGGTCTCTGGACCCTGAAGTAGACTTGATGACCCGTGGACCCTGAAGTGGACTTGGTGGTCTCTGGACCCTGAAGTGGACTTGATGACCCCTGGACCCTGAAGTAGACTTGATGATCCCTGGACCCTGAAGTAGACTTGATGACCCCTGGACCCTGAAGTGGACTTGATGGCCCCTGGACCCTGAAGTGGACTTGATGACCCCTGGACCCTGAAGTAGACTTGATGACCCCTGGACCCTGAAGTGGACTTGGTGGTCTCTGGACCCTGAAGTGGACTTGATGACCCCTGGACCCTGAAGTGGACTTGGTGGTCTCTGGACCCTGAAGTGAACTGAGAACCCCTGGACCCTGAAGTAGACTTGATGGCCCCTGGACCCTGAAGTGGACTTGATGGCCCCTGGACCCGGAAGTGGACTTGGTGGTCTCTGGACCCTGAAGTAGACTTGATGACCCTGGACCCTGAAGTGGACTTGGTGGTCTCTGGACCCTGAAGTGGACTTGATGGCCCCTGGACCCTGAAGTGGACTTGATGGCCCCTGGACCCTGAAGTGGACTTGGTGGTCCCTGGACCCTGAAGTGGACTTGATGGCCCCTGGACCCTGAAGTGGACTTGATGGCCCCTGGACCCTGAAGTGAACTGAGAACCCCTGGACCCTGAAGTAGACTTGATGACCCCTGGACCCTGAAGTGGACTTGATGACCCCTATACCCTGAAGTGGACTTGATGACCCCTGGACCCTGAAGTGGACTTGATGGCCCCTGGACCCTGAAGTGGACTTGATGACCCCTGGACCCTGAAGTGGACTTGGTGGTCTCTGGACCCTGAAGTGGACTTGATGGCCCCTGGACCCTGAAGTGGACTTGATGGCCCCTGGACCCTGAAGTGGACTTGATGACCCCTGGACCCTGAAGTGGACTTGATGACCCCTGGACCCTGAAGTGAACTGAGAACCCCTGGACCCTGAAGTAGACTTGATGGCCCCTGGACCCTGAAGTGAACTTGATGGCCCCTGGACCCTGAAGTGGACTTGATGGCCCCTGGACCCTGAAGTGGACTTGATGGCCCCTGGACCCTGAAGTGGACTTGATGGCCCCTGGACCCTGAAGTGGACTTGGTGGTCTCTGGACCCTGAAGTGGACTTGATGGCCCCTGGACCCTGAAGTGGACTTGATGGCCCCTGGACCCTGAAGTGGACTTGATGACCCCTGGACCCTGAAGTGGACTTGGTGGTCCCTGGACCCTGAAGTGGACTTGATGACCCCTGGACCCTGAAGTGGACTTGATGACCCCTGGACCCTGAAGTGGACTTGGTGGTCTCTGGACCCTGAAGTGGACTTGATGGCCCCTGGACCCTGAAGTGGACTTGGTGGTCTCTGGACCCTGAAGTGGACTTGATGGCCCCTGGACCCTGAAGTGGACTTGATGGTCTCTGGACCCTGAAGTGGACTTGATGGCCCCTGGACCCTGAAGTGGACTTGGTGGTCTCTGGACCCTGAAGTGGACTTGATGGCCCCTGGACCATGAAGTAGACTTGATGACCCCTGGACCCTGAAGTGGACTTGGTGGTCTCTGGACCCTGAAGTAGACTTGATGATCCCTGGACCCTGAAGTGGACTTGATGACCCCTGGACCCTGAAGTGGACTTGATGGCCCCTGGACCCTGAAGTGGAATTGATGACCTCTGGACCCTGAAGTGGACTTGGTGGTCTCTGAACCCTGAAGTGGAATTGATGACCCCTGGACCCTGAAGTGGACCTGGTGGTCTCTGGACCCTGAAGTGGACTTGATGACCCCTGGACCCTGAAGTGGACTTGATGGCCCCTGGACCCTGAAGTGGACTTGATGGCCCCTGGACCCTGAAGTGGACTTGATGACCCCTGGACCCTGAAGTGGACTTGGTGGTCTCTGGACCCTGAAGTGGACTTGATGACCCCTGGACCCTGAAGTGGACTTGATGACCCATGGACCCTGAAGTGGACTTGATGACCCCTGGACCCTGAAGTGGACTTGATGGCCCCTGGACCCTGAAGTGGACTTGATGGCCCCTGGACCCTGAAGTGGACTTGATGGCCCCTGGACCCTGAAGTGGACTTGATGACCCCTGGACCCTGAAGTGAACTTGATGACCCCTGGACCCTGAAGTGGACTTGATGGCCCCTGGACCCTGAAGTGAACTTGATGGCCCCTGGACCCTGAAGTGGACTTGATGGCCCCTGGACCCTGAAGTGGACTTGATGGCCCCTGGACCCTGAAGTGGACTTGGTGGTCTCTGGACCCTGAAGTAGACTTGATGACCCGTGGACCCTGAAGTGGACTTGGTGGTCTCTGGACCCTGAAGTGGACTTGATGGTCTCTGGACCCTGAAGTGGACTTGATGACCCCTGGACCCTGAAGTGGACTTGGTGGTCTCTGGACCCTGAAGTGGACTTGATGACCCCTGGACCCTGAAGTGGACTTGATGGCCCCTGGACCCTGAAGTGGACTTGATGGCCCCTGGACCCTGAAGTGAACTGAGAACCCCTGGACCCTGAAGTGGACTTGGTGGTCTCTGGACCCTGAAGTGGACTTGATGGCCCCTGGACCCTGAAGTGGACTTGATGGCCCCTGGACCCTGAAGTGGACTTGATGGCCCCTGGACCCTGAAGTGGACTTGATGGCCTCTGGACCCTGAAGTGGACTTGATGGCCCCTGGACCCTGAAGTGGACTTGATGGCCTCTGGAATCTAAATCAGCTGAGCAGCCAGTCATCTATAAATCTCTAAAAACTCTCCTCCATCCAGCCAGAGTCTGACTACTGACTGAGCAGAGCATTACACACAGTGTCACTGCAGGATTCATAAGTCTCAGAAATCACAATGAATGCACCAATAAGTGCAGTAGCGACGTCTGTATGAACGTAATGTGATATTCTAAAATGAGACATATTTTCATTTTTATTCTGTTCAGAGACGGGATGGGGGGGGTGATTGTTGGTTCTGTGTCTGTGAGGATCTACTAGTCTTAAATTGTGTCTTAAATTCACCATTTTTCATCTCACCAGCTGCTCTGCAGTTTTCATGTCTCCAAAATGTGCTTATGCAAGGTTCAAAGTTTGCTTAAAGTTACGCACATTCTTCTGTTACGTTTTTTTTATTATAAATCTCAAAGTTTCAGGCTCATTTTTTGCCTAAGCACGTTTCTAAATGAGGCCCCTGGTGACTCTGGCTGTTGGCGAGGCTGGTCTGAAGATGACCGTCGTGTTGAACAGGTCAGGTGGAGTTGGATGTCCAGTTTAACAGGTCACTGATAAAACTAGATCTAGTTCAAAAAGATTTCTTATTTTGGATTAAAAATAAAGAAATCTTATGCTGGAAAAAGAAGGTAAAAATTGTTCATTTTAATGAACTAAAGCTGTTACCTAGTTAGTTTTCTTCCTCTGAACTGTTGGTTTCAGAGGAGGCGTGGTCTCTTTCCTGAGTTGAATCGGAGGTGGAGCTTTGCTCAACTCAACGCTGTCAGACCAGCTCATGGACACGTCCGTCTGTCAGGATGAGTGAGGCCAGACCAATCTCCAGATTGCTTCTGTGATTTGGATCTTATACTGAATAGGTTTAACCAATCAGAAGCCTGTAAAAGTTAAAGGGCGTTATCGAGCCTCTCCGAACGTCTCGGCTTTAACAGGAAAACTCAGCATCAGGTTTTATATGACACTTCAAAGAAGACAACACTTGGTTCAATCGTGAAACATTTTGATACTGTTTATTTAAAGAAGACTTGAACTTATATACTAAAGTACACTGTCAGAAATAAAGGATAAGAATTGTACCTTTTTTTGTCACTGGGGTGGTACCCTCAAAAGTACAGTTTTGTACCTTTAACTGCAGGGTTGTATCCTAAAGGGTACAAATATGTACCCCTTAGGATACATATTTGTACCCTTTAGGGGACCAATTTTGTACCCTAAGGTACAGGTTTGACTAGTAAAAGGTACAAACTACAAAGGTAAAAATTTGTACCCCCAGTTAAGGTACAAAATTGTACCTTTTTGAGGGTACCATTTTGAGTGGGATTCAAACTTACAATCCTCAGGTTGCATTACTAGTGTCTTAGCCACTGAGCAAACAAGAAAACCTTTTGAAGTGTCCAGAGTTATATTTCAACAACACTACGAACCACTGTTTGTTCTATCTGTGAGAGGGATATTTGCTTCAGTAAATTTAAGAACATGCTTATTTCCAGTGAAAAACGATAAAAGCTGGACGTTTTTATTAATCTGTGAAACCCCCGGACAGAACGTGAAACGAGGACATGTCCAGGGACAAGAGGACGTTTGGTCACCCTAATTTTAGATAGATGATTAGTTTCAAACAGACTCATTTATTCAGATTTCAACATTTAGATGGAACTACATATTTAGATGTATTACTCTGAACGTTCTTCTTGTAGAATGTATTTTAAGGACAGCTGTCATACTGGTGAGTCGGCCTTCCTGACGGCGTGAGAGCAGTGAAACTAAATGTCCTGCTGGGTGAAGAAACGAGGTCGATCTCCGGGCCTGTAGGTCTGTCAGCACTGAGGTTTTGTCTTCACGTTTTTGGACTTCATCTTCTGATCTTCGGAATCCTTTCCCTCCCCAACCTGTTCGTGTTTTTATGTATTCCTGCGTCTCTTGGCAGGAGTGAGTTATCATAAATCGGCGTGTCCATCTGGAGAAGGTGTTTACAGTGTGGCTGTCAGGAGAGACGTTGGACATGAGCGATGAAACGCTCTCTGCACGCTGCAGCCACAGATGTTTGTGCGATATGGTCTTGGAGGGCTGGAGGTGCCCAGCTGTCTCTGCTGATTTTCTCTCCTCCGTTACAGTCCAAGAGCCCCGAAATGTTTTATGATGAATCTACATATTTGCTCTCTCCGGGGAGACACACATTATTGGGAAGCACTCGATCTCTGCCTCCACTTCCTGTCGGCTCTAATAGCTTCCAGGTGAGAAGTGTTTCTCTGCACTCGCCTGGGAATGCTTATTAAAGCGGTTTTCCTATCGATACGTTGGTTTGACAGTTAGTAGATCTGACAAAGTAAAGATCTCACGTTTGGTGTAACGTTACAGCAGAAACACGGCTGACTTCTTTGGCCTTGCCGTGCAGCAGACGTAACGCCGTTAAGGCCCTGAAGTCGGATTGCTGCTCTACATTTGCTTTTCATTATTTTTACTTGAAATATTTAACAACAGCACACAGGGATTAAGTCATGCAGCGAGTCGAGGCCAAGCCAAACATCCTGCCTCCTCCAGAAAAATGAAGACAGATGAAGAAAGGAAGCAGGTGTAAAGTGTTCTCCAGTGATTCTTCTGGAGGTGTTGCACACCGAGCATGGAGGCTCTGAGGACGGCGAGGAGGTGAAGGACAATTTCTGCATGTTCCTGGGAAATGTTAAAGAAGCAGTTTGAGCATTTGATGTAGTGGAAACACACTGGTTCTACCTGTGTGTGTGGCAGGGCCGGATCTAGCCAGCCCCACTAAGGGGGGCAGGTAGAATATCAGGGGGGGCCAGTCTGGACATGCCAAGAATGTTTTGGTCATCACATCCCCCCCAATCCCTTAAATGCGTCAAAAACTACACCATCATCATATCAGTTCCTCTATCCATATATTTATTTTCATATTTGATCCCTACCCTCTGCATTTACCCGGGCTTGGGACCGGCACAAGTAGGACACTGGCTGATGCCCTGATGAGGCTGCACTCGTCTGTTTATGTTTTCTTTAGTTTTTTTTGTTCTTTTTTGTGTATTTTTTGTTATTTTTGTGTTCTTTTGTCTTTTTTTGTTCTTTGTGTTTTTTTTGTTCTTTTTGTGTTTTTTGTGTGTGTTCTTTTTGTGTTTTTTGTTTTGTTTTTTGTTCTGTTCTGTTTCGTTTGTTTTGTTTTTTGTTCTTTTTTGTGTTGTTTGTTCTTTTTGTGTTTTTTTTTGGTTATTTTTGTGTTTTGTTATTTTTGTGTTTTTTGTTTTGTTTTTGTTCTTTTTGTGTTCTTTTTGTTTTTTGTGTTTTTTGTTTTGTTTTTAGTTCTGTTTTGTTTTTTGTTCTTTTTGTGTTTTTTGTTTTGTTTTTTGTTGTTTTTTGTTCTTTTTTGTGTTTTTTTGTTTGTGTTTTTTTGTTTTTGTGTTTTTTGTTCTTTTTTGTGTTTTTTTGTAATATTTGTGTTGTTTTGTGTGGTTTTTTAGTTCTTTTTGTGTTTTTGTTTTGTTTTTTTTGTTCTGTTTTGATTTTTTGTTTTGTTTTTTGTTCTTTTTGTGTTTTTTTGTGTTTTTTGTGCTTTTTTGTGTTTTTTGTGCTTTTTTGTGTTTTTTGTGCTTTTTTGTGTTTTTTTGTTCTTTTTGTGTTTTTGTGTTCTTTTTGTGTTTTTTGTTCTTTGTGTTTTTTGTTCTTTTTGTGTTTTTTGTTCTTTTATGTGTTTTGTGTTTTTTGTTCTTTTTGTGTTTTTTGTTCTTAGTTTTTTTATTTTGTTTTGTTCTTTTTGTTCTTTCTTGTGTGTTTTTGTTCTTTTTTTGTTTTTGTTCTTTTTTGTGGTTTTTTTTGTTTTTAGTTTCTTTGTTTTTGTTTTGTTCTTTTTGTGTTTTTTTGTATTGTTTTTTGTTCTTTTATGTGGTTTTTGTGTTTTTTGTTCTTTTATGTGTTTTGTGTTTTTTGTTCTTTTTGTGTTTTGTGTTTTTTTGTTCTTTGTTGTGTTTTGTGTTCTTTTTTGTGTTTTGTGTTCTTTTTGTGTTTTGTGTTCTTTTTGTGTTTTGTGTTCTTTGTGTGTTTTGTGTTCTTTGTGTTTTTTGTGTTCTTTGTGTTCTTTGTGTTTTTTGTGTTCTTTGTTCTTTTTTGTGTTTTTTTGTGTGTGTTTTTGGTTTTTTTTTTTGTTCTTAGTTTTTTTGTTTTTGTTTTGTTCTTTGTTCTTTTTTGTGTGTTTTTGTTCTTTTTTGTGTTTTTGTTCTTTTTTGTGTTTTTGTTCTTTTTTCTGTTTTTGTTCTTTTTTCTGTTTTTGTTCTTTTTTGTGTTTTTTTTTTGTTCTTAGTTTTTTGTTTTTGTTTTGTTCTTTTTGTGTTTTTTTTCTTTTTTGTGTTTTTTGTTTCTCTTTCTTTCTGTGTCATTCATCAGTAGCTACTTTGAATGAGGACAAACGGAAGAGAGTGCTCACTCTGACCATTTTTCACTGAAATATTTTTTAAATGTCATTTCTGCATGCAATCGCATTTGGGGGGGGCAGTCATGGAATTTGGGGGGCAACGCCCCCCTTGCCCATGCCTACATCCGGCCTCGTTGTGTGCGTGTTGTGTGTGTGTGTGGTCTGAGCTGAACTGGACTTATTTTGAAAGGGTCCTGGTTTCCTGTTCCTGGTGACTGGCTAAAGCTCTCTACATCAAACAGCAGGAGTCCATTCAGTCCAGATCAGATCAGATCAGAACCATAACATAGGTCAATGTTTTTTATTAGTACTCAGTATCAGCAAGTACTCAACTGTAAGTACTTGTACTCGGTGCATAATGTGGTGTCAGTGCGTCCCTGATAATGACCACACTCATTGGAGTCTCTAAACAGGAAGTAGTCCTGTGACTGGAGCTATACTCGTTACTAGCCAGATGAGGAGAGACGCTGCTGCAGATCAGTGGAACAATAGCAGCTTTTCCTGTTTCTGAAACAAACTCTTGCTGGTTTGGTTTGGTTCCTGCTGTTTATGAACTCAGTCTCGTTGGTTGTAACCTCCTTTAACACAATCCATGTTCTATTGATGGTTTAGTGTATGTGAATGTTTTACGCCACGGCCCCTCAGTAAAATATTAATACTATGATTGTTGTTGCGCTGCAGTCCAGTCATTCAGATGTTTGAATCAAACTAACCAAACGGTCTCACTCTGAGGTTGATTGACGGGTAGGGTGGGACTTCCTGTAGATGAATACCTGATCGAAGCCCCTTCAGAACATCCATTTAAAAACGTGGTTTGACCTGTTGTGACGGGTTGCTTTAAGCTGTCTGCTGTGTGGCGTTACCGTGGCGACAACAAGGCCTTTAATCCCTGATTTCCCCGATTTGAGTGCTTTTTCTTTAACACATATTATTATTATAATTGTAATGTGTGTAATTGAACCAGCCACCCAGGCAGCGTGTATTAAATGAGATTGTGGCCGAGTTGCACCTTTTCTTTTCCGAGGCTGACTGACTCCCTGCATCAGATGGGTTTAATTATTCCTGTAGCCCATCTTTTATTAATCGTCTATATTGATTTCTGAACTCCCAGACTGCTTGTGGATATGCAAATGTGGCCTCAGCAATATCGGGACGGGCTCATTTGCATGGGAGCCCATTATTATTTTATAAGTAAATTTTAATGTAGACTCAATTAAAACTCAGCCAGTGGAACAGCTAAATTGGCCCAAGGTATGAGCTGTGTGAGATTCATGTGCCGAGCTGGGATATATCAATTAGTAAAGATCAAACTCCGGCTCCTCCGAGGGGAGAGGAGATGCTGGAATTCAATCATGTGGCGGCTCTGACTCGCCGCTCCGCCTTTCCCAGATTTTTGCCTTTTTTAATCCAGACAATCATTATTGGTGTGGAAAGAGTTGAGGCTGTAATCACATCCAACAAATGGAATCAGAACCCGGAAAATTCCTCCCAACAGCCACTGCTCCGTCTGGGAGACGAGGAGGTCGCCTCAACGCTTTACCAGCGGTAGCCTGACCTCCTGCTCCGGCTAGGAGAGAGACCTCGGTTTGACACGCACACTCAGAGACACACAGACACAATGAGACATTCAGAGAGACATTCTGAGACACACATACACAATGAGACACTCAGAGAGACATTCTGAGACACCCAGAGATGCTGAAGAACACCCAGAGAGGCTGAAGAACACTCAGAGAGGCCGAAGAACACTCAGAGAGGCCGAAGAACACTCAGAGACACACAGACACAATGAGACATTCAGAGAGACATTCTGAGACACACAGACACAATGAGACCCTCAGAGAGACATTCTGAGACACCCAGAGATGCTGAAGAACACCCAGAGAGGCTGAAGAACACTCAGAGAGGCCGAAGAACACTCAGAGAGGCCGAAGAACACTCAGAGAGGCCGAAGAACACTCAGAGACACACAGACACAATGAGACACTCAGAGAGACATTCTGAGACACCGAGAGACACTGAAGAACACTTAGAGAGGCCGAAGAACACTCAGAGACACACAGACACAATGAAACACTCAGAGAGACATTCTGAGACACCGAGAGACACTGAAGAACACTCAGAGATGCCAAAGAACACTCAGAGAATGGGCGATATGTAACTTTTTCCTATCGCCCATCGTCAGTCAAAAAAATTGACAATGGGTGATTTATTTGTGCAGGTGACATTTTGGCAGGCAGAGCAATGTAAACAACACAGATTGATATACCAGATGAGAACTCAAAAGTCCAAAAATGGAGGAGCTAATTGTCAATAACACAAAGTCTCCTACTTTGTCTTTAAACCAGCTGCTTGTTCAGAGATTTATTTAATGGAACCACATGTTCACTGAGGGAGGTATTTTTATTCTGATTTTAGTTTAATTTTATTAGGATTTGGTTTAAGGATGGACCCTGGAGCAAACAGACAACTGAGGAACTGGACGGTAAGTGTAAAAGTGAATATTTATTGTATTAGTTGCTGGTGCTGGAGGTGTGGACCTTAGGAGGTCCTAGCGTCCCGGGCAGAACCGTACGCCACCTCACTGCAGCGAGGAGAGGAGCGTGAGCACAGGCGGGGAACACGGAATGAATGAATGATGAAGAAATGGAAAGAGTCTTACTGTGAGATGAATGAGGAAGGGGTCCAGGAGGGAGAAAGGGTCCAGTTTATGGTCCAGGCAGGTGGAGTGGACGGGGAGTGAGGAGTAGGAACTGGCAACCAGCAGGGAGACAGGCAGGCAGATTGATGGATGAGGGGAACGATGACCATAGGAGGGCAGCAGGGAGACCAAGAGAAACGGAGAAGAGGGAGACGTGACCGGCTGGAGATCCAGACAGAACGGAAGCAGACCGGAAACGGAGCAGGAGGACAGAAACTGAGAGGAAACACTGGAGGAGGGAATAAACAGGGTTAAACTACGTACAGACTATGAATGAGGATATGAGTTACCACAGGGGTTGTGGACACAATGAACTGGCGTTCGTCTGCAGGAAGGCTGGAGTCTTTATGCCCTGGTGCTGATTGCCTGATCAGGAGCAGCTGAGGGTGATGAGTGGAGAGATCTTGCTGATTAGGGAGGAGGAGGAGGCATGCCTGCCGGAGCCCAGGATATGGCAAATTTAGTATTAGTTGTTTCAGACTGAGCTGAATCTGTCAGACAGATAAACACTGGACGGTGTTCTGACTCTCTGAATCTTCCTACAGCAGCACCGCTAGAGTAACACCGACCTGTAAACACGGTTACACTGGAAAAAAGACTGTCTCTGTTTGTTTCCCTCCTCACCACTGTGGTTATTAATCAGTGGATTTTCTGAAGATTCTTTCTGTCTGTTATAAGTTTGAGTCAATAAATCACTGCTGCTCTTGGAGGCAGGAGGAGGAGTTTGTAACATTTAAAAACAGCATCATTTATTAATTTCTACATGGGTGGAGTCTTTTGACTTCTACAAAAACTTATTATTAGTTAAGAAACAAATTCATAGTAAAAAAAATCACCTCTAAAAAAACGACAGGCTCAGCTAATTGCCGATGGTCGATACGTTTTTGTCTGATCACCCAGCCCTAACTCAGAGACTTGAGGTTGACCCCAGTCGGTTAACGGTGTTTTCACAGCTGGACCTACCTCATAACACCACAGCTGTAAAGGATCAACCTTAACACCCTACTTGACTCCAAACACCCATTGCTTCCAGCAATTAGACTGGCCCAAGATCATGACCAGGCCTTAGCGCTGCCAGAAAGTTAGACAGAACAGGACCACAGAGGAGGAACAACTTCATCAGAACCAGAACCAGAACCAGTACCAGGAACACAACAGAACTCCGCTGGGTTTGGTTCAGGTGTAAATGCTGGTCTGGGTTCAGATCAAGTCTTCAGGGTTCTACATTAGTGAACAGCTGGTTCTGTTTAACCTCCTGACTACGAACAGTTTCTGGGCATATTTCTTTCCTGGTGTCACATCTGAACTCCTTTCTGCCGATACATCTGGAAACAGCTGGCTTTTATCTGGAAACATGACTTCTAGAAAATATCCATTTTTCTCAGACATTTTCACCTGCTTCCATCTGATTAGAGACTAAAACAGTCAGAGGCTTCAATAAGATGAAGAACATCAGACATCATTTAGAACTTTAAAAGTAGAGTTCTGCTCTGCATGTGTTCTTAGAAACTCTTAACTTGATTCAATGTAAAATAAATGACTGATAGAAGAATTCTGACCATGTTGAATTCATGAAACCTCTTAGTGAAGCTCCTGGACTGAGAGGAGCTGCTGTAGAACCATAGCAGACTCATCAGGTCCAGCCCTGTGTTCTGCAGGTGAAGGAGCTGCAGGACTAGCTCGGCCCCTTTTATACATTTAGAACCCTTTGACATGTAACGCTTGTGAAGTTGTTACACTTAATAAAATGTCGATAAAATATTAAAAGTATCTGACTGTAGCGTTTGGAATAACTATTAGTTATTTTAACTACACCCTCTTCAGATACATATTGGAAGCTTATTTCTGGTTTATAATGAAAAGTGATAAACTGTCATTTAACCCTGATAATAGCTAATATTTATTGAAGGTATCTTTAGGTTCTTTGAAAGAGTACAGTGAATTGAAAACCTTATTAATAATGTGAAGCTCAGACCAGATAAGATTGAACAATCATTTAATTTGAAAAACCTAAGAACACAGACAGATAAGACAGTTTGAAAGTTTGATGTAAACACAATTAATATTCTTAAACATGTTGAGGATGTTAAAGATAGTTTAATTGTGAGTTTTAACGGACCGTAGCATATGTTTTAATGACTAGGGAAGTTAGTTAATTTAGTTAATTAGTTAAATTTAGTCAATTTAGGGCTAATTTGAGTTTGGAATGGGATTTGGTTTGGCTTAATTTAGAGTGGAAGAATTAAGCTTTATCAAAGCAAACCTCTCGATCAGAAAGTGGTGTTCGCTCACTGAAAGGTGGACGCTCCTAGATCTGGCAGGCGTTGGTTTCTCCACGAGCTGAGGCTGGAGTCCCCAGACTCGGAGTGGTGGTCCTGGAAGGCGTGGCCGCCGAGGACCTCGCCGGACAGTCCGTGGATACGTTCCGGTCAGCAAGGGAGGCATTTCAGCAGGCATGCTGAAGTCATTTCTGGTCAGTCCCCGTAGTGAGGGAGAGATAAGAGACACCCACGCAAGCAGGTGGCTCTCGAGGCCTGGTTCAAAGCTGATGGAGGTTCAGCTAAGACTCGACAGCATTCAGGCTGTAGCACAGACTCCGACTGGCTTGTACCGGAACCCTACCAGAAGTAAAATGTCTCATAAATGATGAGTCATTGAAATGGTCAGATGATCAATATCAGACTAGGTTATTTTGGGTATCAATTAATCCCCACTTATTAGTAATTTGACACAGAGGCAAAATATAGTTTTATATAAAAACTGTATTTATTACTATATTTTCCTAACTAATTTATTTACAAAATAAAACAAAAATAAAATACAAAATGGAAAAAATAGGGTGTCAATAATTATTTTTGGGGGGCATTGACTCCAATGCTGCTGTTTGCTGACTCCAGTCAGGCTCAGATATATGATTTACTGTTGGTTTGATCACAGAAACAACATTGGTTGTTGATATTTTTCCCCTCTGAGTTTGATTATGTATTTGACATTGAGGTGGGCCTGATAAATGGGGTTCCCCCACCCCTGGCCTAGGGGAAGCCCCCACATGGGGGTTCCAACTCAACCACTCTAAAACTGAACTGCTTGTCATCCCAGCCAAACCAACCATACGACAATATCTCAATCCAGACTGACTCCCTATCTCTGGTCCATCAAAGACAGCTGAAATCTGACGACCAGCTGACCTTTAAAGATCAGGTTGATTCTGTTGCTCGTTTGTGCCGCTTCACAATGTTTAACATACAAAAGATCAGACCATACCTGACCCAATCCACCACCCAGCTCCTGGTTCAGTCTATGGTCATCTCCCTCCTTGACCACTGCAATGTCCTTCTAACTGGTCTCCAGTCTGGACTGTGAAACCTCTACAAATGGTTCAGAATGCAGCAGCACGTTTGGTCTTCAGTCAGCCTAAACGAGCACACGTCACCCCTCTGTTCACTGAGCTCCACTGGATACCTTTAGCTGCTGCATCACATTCAAGTCTCTACCACTAGCATACAGGGTCCTGATAGGAACGGCTCCATCTACTGGAATCCTCTGGCTAAGGCTGACGTCACGACTCGGTCACTCCGGTCATCAAAGGATCATCAGCTAGCAGCGCTACACCACGCTGGGACAGTCCAGACTCTTCTCATGTGTCGTTCCACGATGATGGAATGACCTACCAGGATACCAGAGCAGGTAGGCATCTTCAAGAACCTCCTGAAGACCCAGCTCTTCAGAGAACATCTTCTAGACTAGCTCCTACCTTCCCTACTCCTCTGGACTCTCTTCATGCTCTTCACTCTATCCTGTGTTCTTTTTTCCCTCACAGTCACCTTAGAGACTCGTGTTAGACCATCTAAGTACCAGTAGTTTGTTTAGTGTTAATGTCAGGATTAGTTGTTTGTTAGCCTCAAAGTCAATTATTGGTTACAATATCATTTGTAAGTTGCTTTGGACAAAAGCGTCTGATAAATACATAAACATGAACATGGCCTATAGAGGAAGAGGGGCTCCCCCATAGATATCATATATATCACTAGATACCTTACACGTGCTGTTTGTCAATGGACCCTGACGTAGCTATGCCGGCGGCCATCTTGGGGCAGCCAGCTGCCCCCTTTCATAACACTGGTGTCAATGGAGCATGTACCATTAAATACCTCTAACTTTAATGGTTAAGGTTCTTTTAATGCAGACATGTAATGTTTGGTAAGTCTTATTTACCTTTCTTTTTCTTGACATGTTTCGACCCACTGCTCAGGTCTTCATCAAAAGTGTCACGTTGGATCAGGGAGGCAATCGAAATAAGGAAACGGGAAAAGTGGACCATCAACCGGGATGAGGGGGCCTACCCGCTGTCTCACACCTGGGATTCCCTTCTCCAGAAACTAACCGGTGGAGGTGGACGTGACCAACCCAGCAGACCTGACAGATCTGGGTCGGTCACGCCCATCGGATGAACAGCTGATAAAGACGCCTCACATAAACATCAGTGACACTTCTGATGAAGACCTGAGCAGTGGGTCGAAACATGTCGAGTAAAAGGTAAATAAGACTTACGTCAGCTGGCTGCCCCAAGATGGCCGCCATGTAGCTACGCTGTTGAACCCCGAATGATTCATCTAGCCTTTATATATGATATCTATGTGCTCCCCTCCATGTGGGTGCCCTGGGTTCAATCCATGCTGGCCACCTTGGTGAACGCCCACCTGCCTTTCAGGTCTCCTTTGAAAAAGAGATTCCAAATCTCAATGGAATGAAAAGGTTTTAAACCTAATGTTGGTTTTAAAGGATTTTGGATGTAAACAGATTTTCGGCCATTTTATTTTCTGAACTTTGCTGCTGATAAATGTGTTCTTAAAGAGAAAGTTTGTTAGTGTTTAAATGATGCTGTTTTCTAAAGTAAAGTAAAGGATGAAGTCAGGGTGGTGTAACAATCATGAAAACTTACACGTTTAATAAAATCTGTTTTTCCATCAGTGACAGACAGCTTCAAACACTTCAGGCTGTTTGAGTTCAGTGTGTTTATTCACGTCTGTTTATCGGCTCATCATCCACTCCTTCCTGCAGGAAACTCCGACTATTTACACTTTAGAGCTGCAGAAACGTTACGTTCTGCTGAATTATGCAGAGATTTGGCTAAAGGCCTTTTTTCTGGAGCTCGTGATGCAAGACTTTCAGCCTCTTGCAGCTAGAAGGTCATTCAGATTTTTGTATAAAGAGGAAACTAATCCTCTCAGATGAGTCGGGACAGATTCCAAACTTCCACTCGGTGTTTTCCTGCGGAGCAACAGCCTGGATGGACGGCCTTTTGTTTCCCAGCAGCCCCGGCTGTCATCTATAATTCAGAATGTTTAATGGGCGGCTGATATTTTGGGGAAACGCCATTTGTGGAAATCAATGGAACAAATAATGAGCGTCTGATGTAAAAGCTGCAGCTCGACCTGACAGGAGGGAAGCAGGAGGAAAAGGTGACGAAGAGCGGGAGGATAATCTGATCTGAGTCCAGATTTAACATCATTAATAAGTAAAGGATGTGCCCCCAACAAAAAAATGAATTATTCACATATTCAGCCATCAGAAAGCCTTCTAATAAATGCTGGTCCACATTTAGAGTTACAGCTTTTAGAAAACATGACCTGGATCAGCTGATGGAGTGTGTCTGTTTATATGTCAATGTTCATGAAAACTTTTGGCCCACTTCCTGTCAAACTGGCAGACATGGAGGTGTCTCAGGCAGGACATTTTTGAAAGGTGTAGGACATTGTCCTCCTGTGCTGCAGATCTGTATCTGTTAAATGGAGGTTATTATACTGACCTCTGACCTTTGCATATGTGGCAGCATGAGCTCGGAACAACGCCACCTGGGGACTTTTCACCCCAGGACTTACACTGAACACCAAGGTCCATTTTACCAAGGAAGATGGAGACGTGGTTCCAAAATTATGTAGCATTTTTATTTAAAGAGCAAGTTGCAGATTAGAGACCTCCTTAAACAAATGTTTAGAAAAATCTTAAAGAAACTTTTCTGAATTAAAAATTTACACAAATATAAAACTTATTTAGAGTTTTCGAGTCATTTTTGTGAGAAATTTCCATTTTTCCGCCAGACCGGAAGTGACGTAAAGAAGGCGCGGGGGCTCTTATCTCAAGATAAAAATATGGATTTTGATGCTGGCTGTGTCACACATACATCTTTAAATGTTTACAATGACTTAATAAATAAAGTTGGTCATTAGCAGATCTTAGACAACAAAACTTAACAATACACAGCCCTTTTTTTCTGATCTGGTCTGGTCTGACTCTGGTCCCTCCTGCCTCCTATACCGGCCGGCTGCATCTGCCCCCGTTAGCTCCTGTTAGCTGCTGCTAACAGCGTCCCGGTGGGAAGTTGAATGAATCGAAGGCACAGCGCCTGTTTAGAGTCACACTGGATGTTTTTCTTCGGTATGTGGAACTCCGTCACGTCCAGTCCTGGGCGAGACCAAAGACCGACCGGGTTTTTCGTCGCCAAAGCAGAAGTCACGCATGCAGGTTATGAAGTAGTCCCGTTCTAACTTGTGGACTCGCTGTCCTGACAGACTGGAGATTTATAGCTTTCACAAACACAAAAATTTAGCATTTTTAAGAAAAATGAAAACACACTGAGTCGATTAAACAGCTGCTCTGCCCTAAAACTACCAACTCATCACAGTGAGCCGAGAGCGAGCCGGGCAGACTGCAGACTGCAGCGTTGCCAGTTTGGAGATGTTTAAGTAGTTTCAGCTTTAAAGAATCTAACACAATGATTAAAACAAGCATCTCTTACACAAATTCTACACAACAAAGGGCTCAAATGATCATATTTATGGGATTATTGATCGTACAGAGTGTTAAATTATCCTACAAATATGATGTTTATCTACATCTGGCAATACTGTCTGCAGCGCCACCTAGCGTAGAACAACCCTTCATTACATCACAACTGGAGGTTTTTTAAAAAGCGTTTTTAGAAGCTTTGCTGAAAAGGGGCACTTTTAAAACCATAAAAACCATGAAAAAACATAAAAATGGTTTTAAAAAATGTAAAACAAAATACCCTCAATAAACGTTTCAAATAGTATTAATGGACAGCATTTTATCTGAATTAAAAAAAACTACAATTTGCTCTTTAACCTAAAATAATAATTAAACACCAAGGCTGAGGCTTGGCAGTGGAGAAGGGTCAAAGCCTGGGAGAACAGCCCAACCCAAAACAAAAAAAATGGAATCCCCCCCCCCCCCTTCCCCTGGCCTGGACACATGCACTCAGGACAGGAGTGAAGGGGCCTTTGGCACTGCATGCATACAAAGAGAACCGTCACCCAGGGACCCTTGGTCTCCACCTTCAGCACTCAACCTGGAACATAGAGACACAATTAAAACTAAGAATAACTATATATAAAACTGTGTGTCAAAACTATAGATTAAAACTCCTGCTAGGTTCCTTTTTGAAGCAGGGAAGGTTCCTCCAGGTACTGGGGTGCGATTCATCAAACCTTCAGCTGGAAGTTCAGTCAGGCAGTGGGCTTGACGCCACTCGCACCTCCACAGGATGAGGAGCTGAACCCAGGCAGGAACCTTGAGCAGCTAAAACCAGATACCAGGCAGAACAGAGCAGCAGGTCTGGCGATCAGAGCCTCCTGGCTGTGAGACGCACCAGGCTGAAAACCAAAGGTGACAGAGCTGTGCTGCTGTGGCCCCCAGACTCTGGACCTCTGTCCCCATGAACTGGAGATCAGTGACTCAGTGGGCTCCAGTGGACTGGAAACCTACCTGTTCATGAACTCTGATGAATCAGCTCTATCGATCCGATGTCTCCTGTTCTGCTTCTCATCCTGTGAAGAAAGGCTCTGTGTACATTTGTATAGTTTGTTTAGCTATGTCTCATTCATTTTTTCTCTCTAAATCACCTTGTTATTGCTATAGAGGCTCTATATAAATAAGACTTTCTTATTCTTGTTTGTTTGTTTTGTTTTACTGACAATGCAGCGCTATTATACCCATTGGAACAGCTGATGAGCTAATGCTAAGCTAGTCAGCTTTAAGTCCTGATTAGTGATTTTATTTATTAAAGCTGCACTCGGTAGATTGGTAAAAAATGTAGCTTTTAACATTTGTTTTTCTTGCCTCTTAACAACGTTCTAACATATTATAGCTATAAATATATTGTGGCGATTAAAAAAAACGAAATAAATTAATAAAGTGGTTGTCCCGCAGTTCTCTAAAAACCTCAGCCTATCATACGTTTCGAACCGAAAGCAATGGTTGGACAATCCGGCTGTCTGTCTGCCGAAGCGCCTCACTTCCTCACTGCTTGGATCCTCCATTAATGCGTCCTGGTGCATTTTTCAGCAGAACATCCCAGAAGTGAGAGAAGGACAGAAAAAGCTGTCTGTTAGCGCTTCAATTTAAGAAAAAATACCAGAGTCCCAAAAAGAAAAACACCTTTTCAGCTAGCAGAAAACTAAAAACGTTTGGATGTAGAAAGAAGAAAAACCTGGGGGAACGTTTTAACAGCTGGAGTTTGGCTCTGTATTGTTACCGTGGTAATGCAGGGTCCCATGTCCGTGGGAAGGCTGGTCTACAGATTATACCCGACGGGAGGGGTGAGAGCTCTGAGACGTGTTTGTGTAAAGTAGCTAGCGATACCTAGCTTGTTTACTAATCTACCAAGTGCAGCTTTAAACAGTGACATGTCTTTGTTGTCATTGTGGCTGAACGTTAGACCAATACTTATAGTGTTGATTGAATACTTTGGTTATTGTGGTTTCGTCCATTTTGGGTGTTTTTCCTTACTTTTTCTGTTTAATGCCAAAATGGCGGGGCTTAGAGATGGGCGGGGCTTAGAGAAGCTCAGCTCCACAACTGCCCCGCCCATTAGAAAGCAAAGTTTAGCTTCAGGAGGTTGGATGAGGGTTGGAAGAACAACAGCTGACCTTAAAGTAAGAACCAATCTGATAAAGGCAGAGCTTGAACATGTCACTGAGATGTAAAAGAAACGATTCAGAATGGACAGAAAGTGATGAATCTTTAAACGGATTCAAGCATATTTAGATTTCTGTCCTTTTGGTGGATTTTAAGAGGTTAGAGTTCAGTTCATATTATTTCTTCACAAAACATACACGACTGTGCTCAAGTTGTTAAATGGACTGGAGGGAAAACAGAAGCATCTGGATTTAACATTTTAAAATCACAACGTATTTTCCTTATGTTTCTGAGATGCTCTGACAGCGTGTGTGGCATGTGATGATTCAGTGTGATGGTCTGCAGCTGCCTTTGATATAATCTGTCATTTGGTGGATTTTAGGAGAGTGTTATGTCATAGGTCAGTTCTGACCATCCTCTAACAAAACAAGCAAATAATCTGAAGTTGTTAATCGATCACTGATTTCAGTGTAAGAATTTCAGTTCAGTGTGTAAGAATTTGAAGGGTTTTATTTCTTTACTATTTCACATGACAGAACGCAGCCTTCATTTAAAAATTCATCATGATCAAGGCCTAGAAAAGGCTGGTGACCTCTGCCCTCGAGAGACTGTGATCTGGTATCATGATTCAGGTCTCAGGTCTGGTAATAATAATAATAATAATAACTTTATTTATATAGCACCTTTCTCTGGTCAATGACCACAAAGTGCTTTACAATAAAACAATTATAAAAACACAAAGGATAAAACTTGATAAAACAAACAAAAAAACCATCATGCAACATAAAATCAGCCTGAATAAATGAGTCTTCAACTGTTTCTCAAAAGAATCAACAGAATCCAGGCAACGCAGAGGAGGAGGTAAAGCGTTCCACAGTCTTGGAGCCACTACTTCAAAACAATGCCCTTACAGAAAAACCACATGAACTTCACATGTAGACATCACATGTGAGAGCATGTGTAACACATGTGAACTACATGTAAAACACATGTTTTCCACGTGTTTCCTGTGTGAATTTGGAACAAAAAATGTGAACTTCACATGGGGAGAGAGAACATGTTTTCACATCTAAAAACATGTTAAATTAACATGTAAAACACATGTGCAACCCATGTTTCCCGTGTGAATTTGGAACACTTTTAACATGTTCATGTGTTCCCATGTGGTCGCATGTTTTTGCACATGGGTTCACATGTAAAAAACATGTTAAGTTCATGTGTTTTTTCCATGATCTCCCCTGGTCTTAAAATGTGATCTAGGAACCTCCAACAGCCTCTGACTAGCAGACCAGACTACGAGGAGGACTGTAGGGTCCTAAAAGGTCTGAGATGTAAACAGGGACCTGACCACGCACGGCTTTGAAAGTAAAAACTAAAAGTTTAAAATGAATTCTAAAAAGCACTGGTAACCAGTGCAGGAACCTTAAACTGGAGTAATGTGCTGACTCTTACGTGTGTTGGTTAAAAGCCTTGCAGCAGCGTTCTGAACTGACTGGAGGAGAGACAGATCTTTCTTATTCAAACATGTAAAAAGGCTGTTTCCATAATCAAGGCGAGATGAAATAAAAGCATGAATAATCATCTCTAGTTCTGCTTTTGACACTAGAGTTCTGATCTTAGAGATATTTCTCAGTTGAAAAAAGCAGTTAGGGATTAAACCTGGTGAATGTTCCTCTAATGATTCAAGATTGTTTTATTAATTAAAATCATTAATTAATGACATGGCAGGATCTAGAATGATACCAAGGTTTCTGACGTTTGGTTTGACAGAAGGAGACAACAAACCAAGGAGCTGCTTGATGTCACTCATTTGGTTCTCTGGAGCAAAGATTAGTGATTGAGTCTGATCAGAGTTCACCTGCAAATAGTTGTCAGAGAGCCACTGTTTGACGTTGTTACAACATTTTAACAGAGAAGACAACTTAAAATAAATATGGTATCAGGTTATTAATATTGTTTTTATGGTTTTAAAAATCAGACAGCAGTTTGTATTACACCTCCATCTGATTCTCTGAACAGCGTGTGTGTGTGTGTCTGTGTGTGTGTCTGTGTGTGTGTGTGTGTGTGTGTGTGTGTGTGTGTGTGTGTGTGTGAGAGAGAGAGAGAGAGAGAGAGAGAGAGTTGACAGAGCTGCACGCCTGACCTTTTATTTCAGAGTGAGGAGGTGGTTGCCCTGAGTCATCATCTTCATTCTCCTCTGACCCTCCACAGAGGGTTAATGTAAAACCACGTCCCGTGACACACACACACTCACAGCGTTGTGTTTGTGTTACTTCAGAAGATTTCTTTCTTTCTTCATGTGGCATTTTGTTCTGAGAGTTGTTTATGTTCATGTTTATGTATTTATCAGATGCTTTTATCCAAAGCAACTTACAAACGATATTGTAACCAATAATTAACTTTGAGGCTAACAAACAACTAACCCTAACATTAACACTAAACAAACTACTTAGATGGTCTAACACTAGTCTCTAAGGTGACTGTGAGGGAAAAAAAGAACACAGGATAGAGTGAAGAGCATGAAGAGAGTCCAGAGGAGTAGGGAAGGTAGGAGCTAGTCTAGAAGATGTTCTCTGAAGAGCTGGGTCTTCAGGAGGTTCTTGAAGATGGACAGGGACGTCCCTGCTCTGGTATCCTGGTAGGTCATTCCATCATCGTGGAACGACACATGAGAAGAGTCTGGGCTGTCCCAGCGTGGTGTAGCGCTGCTAGCTGATGATCCTTTGATGACCGGAGTGACCGAGTCGTGACGTCAGCCTTAGCAAGAGGATTCCAGTAGATGGAGCCGTTCCTATCAGGACCCTGTATGCTAGTGGTAGAGACTTGAATGTGATGCAGCAGCTAAAGGTATCCAGTGGAGCTCAGTGAACAGAGGGGTGACGTGTGCTCGTTTAGGCTGACTGAAGACCAAACGTGCTGCTGCGTTCTGAACCATTTGTAGAGGTTTCACAGTCCAGACTGGGGACCAGTTAGAAGGACATTGCAGTGGTCAAGGAGGGAGATGACCATAGACTGGACCAGGAGCTGGGTGGTGGATTGGGTCAGGTATGGTCTGATCTTAGGATGTTAAACAAAGTGAAGCGGCACAAACGAGCAACAGAATCAACCTGATCTTTAAAGGTCAGCTGGTCGTCAGATTTCAGCTGTCTTTGATGGACCAGAGATAGAGAGTCAGTCTGGATTGAGATATTGTCGTATGGTTGATTTGGCTGGGATGACAAGCAGTTCAGTTTTAGAGTGGTTGAGTTGGAGATGACAGGCTTTCATCCATATCAGAGAGACAGTCTGAGATTCACGCTGAGACTGTGAGGTCATCAGGTGGGAATGACAGGTAGAGCTGGGTGTCGTAAGCGTAGCAGTGGTAGGAGAAGCCATGCGATTGGATGATCTGACCCAGTCAGGTGGTGTATATCGCAAAGAGAAGAGGTCCCAGTACAGAGCCTTGGGGAACCCCTGTGGCAGGTGGTGCACGGCAGAAGAGTGACTGAGCCAGGATACACTGAACGACTGACCTGTGAGGTAGGATTCAAACCAGGAGTTCAAACCAGGCTAGATAAAGCCTGGTTTGAACTATCTGGTTTCAGATAGTATGGACTAAAGGACGCCATGGTAACAGAGTCAAATACAGTCGATAAGTCCAGCAGGATAAGCACTGAGGACTTGTCAGTCGCTCTGGCTTCTCTTAAGGCTTCTGTCACTGCTAACGGAGCTGTTTCAGTGGAGTGAACCCAGACTGGTCTGGGTCAAGGAGATTGTTTAGTGAGAGGTATTCTGTGACCTGCTTGAAGGACGCCCTTTCATGACCAGGATGACTGAAAACCTTCACCAGCATGATATCTGTGAAGGAGCTGGATTCTGAAGCTTCTTTAACAAGATCAACAACAGATTTGTATCATTAAAACTTTGATTTAGTCAGGGTTTTCACTTTGAGATCAAACATCTATTTTCTGAGGGAGACCTGTCAGACACACAACGTCACACACACATTACTTACAACGTCACACACATCACATACACAACATTCTTCCAAGAAAACGTTCAGACCAAGGCGACATCGCTGCGTTTTGGGAACCCGGTTCTGGTAGGTCTCAGGAGGGTGATCTAGATTTACGTACCTCCATCAGCAGTCGTCAGCGCTGCTCGGAGATGAAGAACAGGAAACCCTGCAGAGAAGATCAACAGTGAGATCAGAGTCCAGGCCCTTCTTACAGACACATCTGCTCCTGTCGTTCTGGTTCCATCGCTTCACTTGAACTATTAAAACTCTGAGGACCTTCTGGAAGCACCCAGATGTCTGTGGAGTCCATCCAGGGACCTGGATGTGTTCCTGAACCTCTGAGAGATTTCCTAAAAAAACAAGCTTTAAACCTGCTGAATGACTCAAAACATTTTATTGAAGCTTCATTTTAAATGATAAACTGACCCAATGAGCTCAGAACCAGAACACTCTTGAGTCCAGAGATCTCCTCAGGAACTTCAACCTTCTTTATTACACCTGAAACCTTTAGAACCTTCTGAACCCGTCTCAGAAACTCAACCACACCTGTAGGACCTGGTTTTCATGACAAGATTTTATAATTGTAAGATTTTCAAAACATGAGGAACCTCTCACATGGCGATAATTAAATCGAGTATAATAGTTCTGCACCAACAGTGTGTGGTGTGCAGCTACAAGGCAAAGACAAGACACCTCACATGAACTGATATCACCCACCAGCATCAGCCCGCAGAGGCAACCCCCGGATCAAACGTGACTTCAGAGTAAACCATCAGGGCACGCTGCCATATCGGGCCAAGACAATCCAACATGTTGAGTTTCCCTGATTTGTGATGAGAACGTTCCCAACGTTCTTCTGAGTAGACCAGAGACCTCTCAACACATCCCACATGGCAGGAACTCCTGATGTTTTTATCTTTAGAGATATTATGATAATTGGGGTGATAAAAATAAAAATGAAAAAAATGAATAAAGTGGTTGTCGCCTAGTTCTCTAAAAACCTCAGCCAATCAAACATTTCAGAACAAAAGCAACTATTGGACAATCAAGTTGTCTGTCTCGTTGAACTGCCACACATTCCTGGATGCAGGAGCATTTTTCAGCAGAACACCCTGCAAGTGAGAGAAGGACAGAAGTGGCCGGCTGTAGGAAAAAATACCAGAGTCCCAAAAAGAAAAAACGCCTTTTCAGCGAGCAGAAAACCAAAACCTTTGGACGTAGAAAGAGGAAGAAGCAGGGGGAACGTTAGTACAGCGTTTCAACGACTGGTGTTTTGAACTCTCTTGTTACTGTGACAATGCGCTGTCCCATGTCTGTATAACCAGAGCAGCTTTAACCCCTGACCCTAACCCTAGACCTAACCCCTAACCCTGAGCCCTAGACCTAGACCTAACCCCTAACCCTGAGCCCTAGACCTAGACCTAACCCCTAACCCTGAGCCCTAGACCTAGACCTAACCCCTAACCCTGACCCTAACCCTAGACCTAACCCCTAACCCTGAGCCCTAGACCTAGACCTAACCCCTAACCCTGACCCTAACCCTAGACCTAACCCCTAACCCTGAGCCCTAGACCTAGACCTAACCCATCCCCCCATCAGGACCTGCTGCTTCTGCTTCAGTCTGGATCTGGAGAGTCAGAGCACCGTGTCAGAAACTGGAAATGTTTCCATTCATGTTTGCTTAGTGTAGAGCTGGATATTAAATTATGATCTGAGTCCTTCTTGTCAGGCAGAGGAAACAGCGAAGCGGGGCCCTGGGGGGCCCGTCAGACTGAAACAGAATTTATTCAATCAGAGGCTGCAGAAGAAACCTTCTCAGAGAGAGGAACAAAGAGGTGATCAGCTTTTCTTTTATATTCCTCAGACAGAGGGCCTCTCAGGGGACCGAACACCTCCAGAGGCAACAAAACAAACTTCAATAACATCTGATATGGAAATGAACACGCTGTTTTTGTTGTAAAGTGACAGATTTGCTGCTCCTGTTGGGTTTAAAGTGACTTTGTTTTGATGTGATTGTGTTCTTCATTTCTTCATCGCCTCAGACGATGATGGTACATATCGGAGCTGCTCCCTGGTGACAGGTGATATTAAATCCATGGCATGAACATGATGATGAAACACAGACCAAACCTCACTGTTAACCTCCGTCAGCTGTTTCCTCTGGTTTCATGTGTGGGAACACACTCTTCATCTGCAGGCAAATAAACAGACGAGGCCAGAAAAGGTTTCACTAATTATGTTTCATAAAGTAAATTAAAGCTGAGCAGCTTCACCTGATCACCACCACGTGGAAATGGGTTTTTAATGGCTGGTTTGATGATTAGTTCTCTGAGCAGAAACACTCAGAACATCAAGTGTTTTCAGACAGAGAGATTTAACAACACTGAAAAAACTACAGGTAGAAAACGAGTCAAGTAAAAACGCATTCAGCCATTCATTATTATACTGTCAGGTCCAGGAGGGAAGCCCAGACATCCGGTACCGGACCTGATTCGAACCAGAACGGTCCAAAATGACCCGGTACCGGACTTCGTACCAGACCTGAACCAGGACCCGGTCTGAACTCTAACAAACAACCCAAAAAGATCCAAAAAGACTCACCGACTGTCGAGATGATTAAATCAGGACACATGGAATCAACCCTCAGGGTTATCACCACATGTCAAACAGGATTCTTTGAAAAAATATTCATTTAGCTTCCTCCGTGATAAGAACTTCCTCCTCCTTGCAAGCTTCCGGGTCAAGTCCTGAACTGAGCCGATTCTCCGGTCTTCTGCACATCTTGTGGTCGCTATACTTCTGCGCCCCGGGGTTCGCCTATATTTTGTATTGAAGGGCCTCCAGTGCACATGCTCCAGTTATAGTGTAGGTCTATTGTGGGTCTATGGTAAAGATTCGTGCGCCCGAGACATGCGCAGAAGAAAGAGGAAGTAAACCACACGACCTTTCAGTCTTGTAAAATAAGTGAGAGAACAGTTTGAAACTACACCTAAATGCAGATTATACACAGCACTTATAGGATGTATAGTGGATAGATCGATAAAGTTTAATTTTCATGATTCTTTTAAAACTAATTTGTGATTCTAATCTTCTTCTTATTCCTCCTGTGAGACTGGTGGGGCGGCGCCCTAGCGCCCCCTATTGACGGGCCACCACTGCTGATCAGACTACCTTTGCAGTCCTCATTCAATGATGAGAAGCAGCAACTCTACTCTGAGCTCCCCTGATGTCAGAGCTCCTCACCGTAGCTCTTCATTTTGGCTGCTTGTATCCAGGATCTCTTTCTTCAGTCATGATCCACATTAGAGTCTTTCATTGGGACTGGGATCCCACAGGACCCGTGTTCTGTGGCTGCTGTGGGTGACAACAAAAAGACAGCGGACTCCAAGATTGTCAGTAGGATGGAGACCACAGCTGGAGTTGGTAATAAAATGAAGACTGAGTTGCCTAGCTGAGGACTTGTGAGAGTCCTCACACACACCCTATGCCACTCTCCTCAGGTAACTCCAGAGTGGGGTTCCAGAGCTCAGTCAGTGTGTAGAGGTCAGCCCAGCTATACCTAGTTGGTATAGCTCAACCTCACATAGCTCATTGTCTGCCAGAGAGGTGACAGTCCATGTTCCTAAAACCAGTTTATGATGGTCTGCCACCCAGCATGCACTGCAGCCAACTTTGACCCTTCTCCTTGCAGGTGGTTGGCCTACTTTGAGGTGGTTTCCTGTTACTTGTTTTCAGAGCCTTGCTGAAAGAAAGGAGCAAAGGCTCCACCACCAGGTGCTCCACCACCAGGCGCTCCAACGCCAGGAGCTCCACCACCAGGCGCTGCACCGCCAGGAGCTCCACCGCCAGGAGCTCCACCACCAGGCGCTCAACCTCCAGGAGCTCCACCGTCAGATGCTCCACCACCAGGTGCTCCACCAACAGGTTCTCCACCGTCAGACGCTCCACCACCAGGTGCTCCACCACCAGGAGCTCCACCACCAAGTGCTCTACCACCAGGTGCTCCACCACCAGGAGCTCCACCACCAGGAGCTCCACCACCAGGTGCTCCACCACCAGGTGCTCCACCACCAGGTTCTCCACTGTCAGACGCTCCACCACCAGGTGCCCTACCACCAGGTGCTCCACAACCAGGAGCTCCACCACCAGGAGCTCCACCACCAGGAGCTCCACCACCAGGTGCTCCACCACCAGGTTCTCCACCGTCAGACGCTCCACCACCAGGTGCCCTACCACCAGGTGCTCCACCACCAGGAGCTCCACCACCAGGAGCTCCACCACCAGGAGCTCTACCACCAGGTGCTCCACCACCAGGTGCTCCACCACCAGGTGCTCCACCACCAGGAGCTCCACCACCAGGTGCTCTACCACCAGGTGCTCCACCACCAGGAGCTCCACCACCAGGTGCTCCACCACCAGGCGCTCCACCGTCAGACACTCCACCACCAGGTGCTCCACCACCAATTGCTCCACCACCAGGTGCTCCACCACCAGGAGCTCCACCACCAGGTGCTCCACCAACAGGTTCTCCACCGTCAGACGCTCCACCACCAGGTGCTCCACCACCAGGAGCTCCACCACCAGGTGCTCCACCACCAGGTGCTCCACCACCAGGTGCTCCACCGTCAGACGCTCCACCACCAGGTGCTCCACCACCAGGTGCTCCACCACCAGGTGCTCCACCACCAGGTGCTCCACCACCAGGTGCTCCACCGTCAGACGCTCCACCACCAGGTGCTCCACCACCAGGTGCTCCACCGTCAGACGCTCCACCACCAGGTGCTCCACCACCAGGTGCTCCACCACCAGGTGCTCCACCACCAGGTGCTCCACCGCCAGGCGCTCCACCACCAGGTGCTCCACCACCAGGTGCTCCACCACCAGGTGCTCCACCACCAGGTGCTCCACCACCAGGAGCTCCACCACCAGGTGCTCTACCACCAGGTGCTCCACCACCAGGTGCTCCACCGCCAGGTGCTCCACCACCAGGCGCTCCACCGCCAGGTGCTCCACCACCAGGTGCTCCACCGTCAGACGCTCCACCACCAGGCGCTCCACCACCAGGTGCTCTACCGTCAGACGCTCCACCACCAGGTGCTCCACCACCAGGTGCTCCACCACCAGTTGCTCCACCACCAGGTGCTCCACCACCAGGTGCTCCACCACCAGTTGCTCCACCACCAGGTGCTCCACCACCAGGTGCTCCACCACCAGTTGCTCCACCACCAGTTGCTCCACCACCAGGAGCTCCACCACCAGGTGCTCCACCACCAGTTGCTCCACCACCAGGTGCTCCACCACCAGTTGCTCCACCACCAGTTGCTCCACCACCAGGTGCTCCACCGTCAGACGCTCCACCACCAGGCGCTCCACCGTTAGGTGCTCGCCCACCATCCTAGGCCGTGATTCAGAGGGTGCAGTTGTCTTCCCTCCATCTTTTGAACTACTCAGTTCTCAATTAGTCTGGCCCCTCACCTGAGGCTTCGTTTCCATCGGAGACCCTGCCATGAGCTGATGCCTGAGACAACACAGCCCCCAGGATCATAAAGGTACTCAAGCCTGTGTCCAATATTAAAAGGTGGAGATTCAAAATGTTAGTTCTTAGATTAAAAATAAAGCTGCTGTGGAAATCAGGAACCAGTTCATGGAGTTTACACTGGTCCAGAAGCTGAAACAGCTCTGATCCTGAAATAATGACTTGTGTTTCCAGTCACTCTGTCTGATTCTGAGTCTGTTTTTCCTGTGGGATTAAAAGGTTCTAGATGAACAATCCAAGATATGGCTGAAGCTCTGGATCATTTTGTTTGTCTGAAGCTTCACGGGGCATCAGTTTGTTCAGTGAAGTGGTCAGGTGCATGATGGGAGTTGGTGTCCAGTGTGGCAACAGGTGAGGCTGGTGTTTATGGGGTGAGGGATGCTCTGATGCTGACCCTGAAACCCAACCCCCCTCTGCTGAATGGGAGATGAGTCTGAGCAGCTTCAGGTGGACCTGGCCCGGCCGGCGATGTGGATTTACTGCCTCGTTCTCCATCGCTTCATTAAAACATCATTTTTGTGTGAGAGCTGCAGGACACAGCGCTGCAGGATTTATGGAAGGAAATATCTGCACTCAGTTTGTCCGTTTTATGATATTTTCCAGGGAAAGTGTCACGTTGCAGCGCTTGGTGGGAACAGGAAGCAGGACTTGATGACAACATCTGGTTGTGATTTGGAGGAGATGGCAGTGAAACATGAAAACTTCTGCAG
Source organism: Callopanchax toddi (assembly GCA_006937965.1). NCBI lineage: Eukaryota > Metazoa > Chordata > Actinopteri > Cyprinodontiformes > Nothobranchiidae > Callopanchax > Callopanchax toddi. The sequence goes on along the minus strand of SSNR01000274.1, from coordinate 376,324 downwards.
GGAAACACGGAAAATCTTACTTCTGTTTCAGGAAATAAATCTCTAAAAGTTTACAACCTCTTTATAAATTCACCTCCTTCCAACTCGATTCATTCGAATCGACTGAAATAAAGATGCTCTGTTGTGAATTTTGTTTTATTTTTTATTCCCTTTTGTTTTTATTTCCGTTGTGATTAAACCTAACTGATCTAACAAAATAGATCTCAGTATTATTAAACCAACACAGTTGGAGCTGTGGAGGTCAATGTTCTGTCTGAACTCTTCTTCTCGTGTTCGGGTCGGGTTCTCCTCAACAGAGTCACAGAGGACTAAAGGTCAAAGGTTCTGGACTGGATGAAGGTCTGTGTTCTGGTGTATTAGGCCTCTATGCAACTGAAATTTAGAAGAAAACATTAACATTACTTTGATTATGATTTTGGAGGTCAAATGCCAATATTAGATTTAATAATGACAATAAAATTATATTTTTATGTAAATAATTCATTTTGAGCTCCATCCTTCTCAGGCCCTATCCTTCTCAGGCCCTATCCTTCTCAGGCCCTATCCTTCTCAGGCTCCATCCTTCTCAGGCCCTATCCTTCTCAGGCCCTATCCTTCTCAGGCCCTATCCTTCTCAGGCCCTATCCTTCTCAGGCTCCATCCTTCTCAGGCCTTATCCTTCTCAGGCCCTATCCTTCTCAGGCCCTATCCTTCTCAGGCCCTATCCTTCTCAGGCCCTATCCTTCTCAGGCCCTATCCTTCTCAGGCCCTATCCTTCTCAGGCCCTATCCTTCTCAGACTCCATCCTTCTCAGGCCTTATCCTTCTCAGGCCCTATCCTTCTCAGGCCCTATCCTTCTCAGGCCCTATCCTTCTCAGGCCCTATCCTTCTCAGGCCCTATCCTTCTCAGGCCCTATCCTTCTCAGACTCCATCCTTCTCAGGCCTTATCCTTCTCAGGCCCTATCCTTCTCAGAATCCATCCTTCTCAGGCCTTATCCTTCTCAGGCCCTATCCTTCTCAGAATCCATCCTTCTCAGAATCCATCCTTCTTAGGCCCTATCCTTCTCAGGCCCTATCCTTCTCAGGCTCCATCCTTCTCAGGCCCTATCCTTCTCAGGCCCTATCCTTCTCAGGCCCTATCCTTCTCAGGCCCTATCCTTTTCAGGCTCCATCCTTCTCAGGCCCTATCCTTCTCAGGCTCCATCCTTCTCAGGCCCTATCCTTCTCAGGCCCTATCCTTCTCAGGCTCCATCCTTCTCAGGCCCTATCCTTTTCAGGCTCCATCCTTCTCAGGCCCTATCATTGTAAATATAACAAAGCCATCCCTTCTCTTATTTTCTTACTAATGGGAGTTTAATTTATCACAGAAAAGATTCAGATCTTGTAGTAAACAATACAAATGTGGACAAGACATGAAGTAATATCAGAACTTTTGATAAATACAGGAGCATGTACGAGCCAGACCTGGACTCTCCTGGTTCTGGACCGGTACGACACACAGCCAGTATGGTAAACCTCTGCTGGTTCCTGCTCAGTGGTTCTGTTCTGACCCCACGGATCTCAGAACATTTGAACCCATGATCTTGTAGCAGAACCATCAGAACCTGGACCGTAGAACAGCTCGGTTCTGTCTGAACGAACTCTTGACCCTCAGAGCCGTGGACAGCTCCATGTGTCGGTCTTAGTGGGTCGGGTCCAGACAGAATCAAGAGGAACTATAAAATGTTGTGAGTGACGGCGGCTTCAGCGACCACCTGCAGGTTTAAATCGACCAATTAGAGCAGACGTGTTTTCTTAGCAGGTAATGAGTTGATATCTGCTGGAGGCCCCGCCCTCACAGATCAACCTGTCACTCTTTAATCTCCAGCTTCAGCAGAACCCCCCCACCCCCCCGGATGATTCATTGACCAGAGTCCCAGAGAAGCTGCAGCCAGGTCGGATAAATCCCCCTCTCTTAATTAAGATTTCTCTCACCCCTCATGCTTCCCTCTCTCACCCTCCACTCAGCCTGAAAACTTCTGCTCCTGACAAGAAATCAATGAGTCCGGGGCGCCGGGGCTCAGGTATTGGATTGCAGGTGGGCCCAGGAGGGGCCCCGGCCAGCCCCGGGCCCCCCGACCGCCGTACCGAGCTGTCCGCTACCGTTAGGCCTCGCTGCAGCCCAGATATGAAGTCTTTGGCTGGCGGATAAAAATGTCAGGCGCTAATAGGCTCCGCTGTGATTAGCTGAGATGGAGTTCACAAATCCTGGGCAGAAAATCTGTTAGCAGCGATCTTTACAAGGTCTTAGGGTCCGTGGGCCGCTCGGCTCCTCCTCGCTGCACCGCCTGCTCTTAGTTTTATCAGGGAACTCTGAGGAATCGCCAGCATAAATAAATCATTGTCTGAAGTTTCTGTCAATTAGAACATAAGAAAAGGTGGAGTTGTTGTGAAGCTGCAGACAGAATATTCATGAGCTGCTTCATTACCCTGGGATGCTGCTGTTTTCAGGGATTTGTTTTTACCCCGTGAACAAACTCTCAGCTAGAAAACCTTATTTACTCTTTCTGCAGTATTTCGTTCTCTACTTTTTACTTTTTACTTGTTTTTCCTGAAAGTTCAGAGCGATTCGAGCTGGGAGCCGAAGCCCTCGGAGCTCAGAGATGGAGAGCATCTTTTATTTAGGAACGGGTCTGTTTTTAATCACCTGAGATCTCCTCAGGTGAGCGTTAACCGTTAAACGGCAGCAGAGAGAAGTTCTCACCAATCCGATCCATCTGCAACAAACTCTGAAACTCTTTTTCGTTCTCAGACTTGTTAATCAGGTCTGAGCAGATTGTTTCCTCTCAGGTCCTCATGGTACCACAGGAAAAGAAGGACCGGGTTCATAGAGGTTTAGACCAGAACCAGAACCAGTTCTCTGCAGAGTCCACCTCCATGTTGGTACACAGAGACAGACTCTGAAGAACTCAAAGAACCCTCTTCTAATTTCCTCAAAGATCATCTCAGTTCATCAGGATGCCTTGAATAAAATAACTCAGAGTTAAGGTCAAAGGTCACAGTACCTCCTCCGACTCACATGGCGCCTCATTTCATCGATTAACTGATCAGAACAGATTTCTGTAAAAAATTTAAAAAACTATGAAAACATTCTTCAGAAGGTGAGATCCTTTTTAATCAATGTAAATGTCCTCATCTGTACAGAGCTTTACACTACAGTCAGGGACTACAAAGAGCTTTACACTACAGTCAGGGACTACAAAGAGCTTTACACTACAGTCAGGGACTACAAAGAGCTTTACACTACAGTCAGGGACTACAAAGAGCTTTACATTACAGTCAGGGACTACAAAGAGCTTTACATTACAGTCAGGGACTACAAAAAGCTTTACATTACAGTCAGGGACTACAAAGAGCTTTACACTACAGTCAGGGACTACAAAAAGCTTTACATTACAGTCATGGACTACAAAGAGCTTTACACTACAGTCAGGGACTACAAAGAGCTTTACATTACAGTCAGGGACTACAAAGAGCTTTACATTACAGTCAGGGACTACAAAGAGCTCTACACTACAGTCAGGGACTACAACTAGCTTTACACTACAGTCAGGGACTACAAAGAGCTTTACACTACAGTCAGGGACTACAAAGAGCTTTACATTACAGTCAGGGACTACAAAGAGCTTTACACTACAGTCAGGGACTACAAAGAGCTTTACATTACAGTCAGGGACTACAAAGAGCTTTACATTACAGTCAGGGACTACAAAGAGCTTTACATTACAGTCATGGACTACAAAGAGCTTTACATTACAGTCAGGGACTACAAAGAGCTTTACATTACAGTCATGGACTACAAAGAGCTTTACATTACAGTCA
>SSNR01000274.1:343787-369317 GCA_006937965.1 Callopanchax toddi | reverse complement strand
AGCTTTACACTACAGTCAGGGACTACAAAGAGCTTTACACTACAGTCAGGGACTACAAAGAGCTTTACATTACAGTCAGGGACTACAAAGAGCTCTACACTACAGTCAGGGACTACAAAGAGCTTTACATTACAGTCAGGGACTACAAAGAGCTTTACACTACAGTCAGGGACTACAAAGAGCTTTACACTACAGTCAGGGACTACAAAGAGCTTTACACTACAGTCAGGGACTACAAAGAGCTTTACACTACAGTCAGGGACTACAAAGAGCTTTACACTACAGTCATACACGTGCTGATGGCCAGCCACAGAAGTGAAGCAACCAGAATTCTCAACAGGCCCAACAATTCAACTAGAACCCAAAATGACCTGATGGACTTGAACCCTGAACCCGGACTGGGCTAACATCCTCACCTGTAACTTTCATCTAGAGCCTGACAGCAGCAGACAATACTTCAATAATAATAATAGTAATAATAATGATGATAATAATAATAATAATAATAATAATAATAATAATAATAATAATAATAATAATAATAATAATAATAATAATAATAATAATAATAATAATAATAATAATAATAATGTGTCACAATAATTTTAAAGTCTGCTTTGTTCAGAGGACTGGCCAGCTACAGGATTCAGTAGCGAGAGTCGGCCCACCACCACCAGAACCTGAACATAATAGTCACTATTTCACCATGTAAAAAGGGGGACCGGAGAGTGTGTTCCATCTACAGAGGGATCACACCACCACACTGGGAAAGTTTACTCTAGTGTTGGAAGGGAGGATCCGACTGGTTGTCGAACCTCGGATCCAGGAGGAGCAGCGTGGCATCCTGGTCGTGGAACAGTGGACCAGATCTTTACCTTGGCAGAGTTGCTGAGAGCGTTGTGGGAGTTTGATTGTCCAATCCACATGGTCAGATGTGATATGTGTGTGGGATGTCAGAATTGAGCCACTGCTCCTCCACATCGGGAGAAATCAGCTGAGGTGGTTTGGGTGTCTGATTAGTACACCTCCCTTTACAGGTTTTCCAGGCATGTCCCTCTGGAAGACCCAGGACTCGCTGGAGGGATTATGTCTCCTCTCTGGCCTGAAAATTCCTTGGGTTCCTCCTGAGAGGGATGTCTGGGCTTCCCTCCTGGAGCTGTTACCTCCACGACCCGACCTTGGATAAGAGGAAGAAAATGGATGGATGGAGTTAACCATGCCATATATGTATTTAAACACAATGAACATGTATTACTTGCATAGAGATTGTTTCATTACATCACACTTTGAAAAAATAACAATGCGTCCATCCACAGTGACTTGTTTGAGACACGTCCTCTTGTCCTCTATTGTGCATTCATTCACACTAAAGAACCCAACTTACTTACTTACACCTGTTGGGTGAGGTGGGGCTAGGTTAAAATGAAGAACTCTAGATCAGACACAGACACCTCCAGACCCAGCAGGTCCCACCCCAGTGGGTCCCACCCCAGGAGGCCCCACCCCAGCAGAATGACCACCTCTGAATGTGGACCTGACCTCACCATATTGATTAGCTGCCGTCATTAATTGCTTACAAATGGCCGTTTTGTTCTGCTGCGAGTCACAATGGCATCTTAGCCAGATTAGCTTATTACAATACCACGCCCATCAGAATCAATGCCTCACATTATTCTCCCCCGCCTCTACGCCTCCCCGCTTGGCCCCCTCTCAGTGCAGATGTTATTTTGATTCCCAGGTGGATTGTTTTTAATCAATGGAGCCCGCCCAGTGGTTCTGGAGCCTGTGAGTACCCTGGATTGGCTGGGCGGAGAGCGGCGTCCTGACCCAAGCAGCGATCCGTCCCGTAATCACCTTGGACCGCCGGATCATTTTACAGCGGCTGGAGTTTCCCTCCCAGGCTGCTCTGCTGCTTTTAATGAATTTCCTGTCTCACAGCCTCAGAAATGTCAACACTCAATCAGGCTGTAATTGAATTTCTTCTGCAGTCCAACATTTTTCCTCTTAAAGCAGCACCATTAAAACATTCTTCAGCTGCCAAACTAACTCCAGTCCTGGTTTGCTGTTGGCCGTGTCTCGTAATGTATCTAACATGTGGACAGAGGGACGGAGGTGTTGGACCGGCTGAGGCTCAACATGTTTACAGCTCCGCTCCAATAATCATGTGTCATTACAGCTTCTTCTTCTATCCCTCTAATTGCAGCCTGACAGCAGTAACATGTGGTGTTTAAGAGTTCAGCTCCAACACAAACAGTCCAGTTTGGACCTGAGCCGGAACATCCGCCCTCTGGTCCTGAAGGGAAGGTCTGCCATGTTCGCAGCATTGGGACTTCTCATTATGATTATCTCAAAGCATTGTGGGTAAAGTCTTTTAAAGAGCAATGTGCAATGATTACTGCCCCCTGGTGGCCTGAGTTCTGACTCTCCTCAGGTTTGCTGTCAGGGAGTGAGAGGCGTTGTTGTGTGGTTACCACGGTGACCCTAATGAGCCACTAGCAGCAGCTTTAACAGTTCTATAATCTCACACAGTTTATCCAACTGGACTCGACCCCTGGAGGTGGCGCTACATTTAGATGGTGCTGCTAATATTTACGACTTAAAGAATCTCAGAATTCCAGATTTTAAAAAACAATCGTGATGGACCGGTGACCTGTCCAGTTGTCCCCTGCCTCTCACTCAGTGACCACTGGAGGAGGTCGTCAGCTGACTCTGTGACCCTGGAATGAATGATCATTTTAGAATTCCTGGTCAAAAACCACAGAGTTCCATGGAAATAACAGAAGTGTAAAGGTTCATAAATAACATGACGAGTCACTGGGAACTGATTTAAACCACAGCAACTCTCAGGTCCTCAGTCAGATTAGCTCATCAGCCCTGAAGGATATACATTTCTCTGGACTGAGGCTGTTCAGGAAGCTAAAAGGTAAAGCAGGAGTTATTTGTAGCTTTTACACAGAAACACACTTCAGGATGGAGGAACCACCTTCTTAAGGTGGAATCAGATAATTTTATTATAAACAGAAACAAACAAATTCACACAACATGTAGTATATAGTAACAGACATGTATGAATGTCAAACACTAAGTAAAAAACTAGTTTGTTTGTTTTTGTTTTGAACTTCCTCCAGAATCAATAAAAGTATTTCTGATTCTGATTTTTTTCAGCTTTAAGATGTTGAGTTTCCAGGAGTTTGGACCAGAAAACTGAATAATTTCATTATTTAATAGGAGTGGAGTCCCTCAGACAAAGTGCTGCTGATATCAGACAGGAACACTGAGCGCTATGAAGGGCTGAGTTTGTTTTTATCTGCGTCTGCTTCAGGTTTCATCAGGCTGCCGTCCCCGTGTGGACGAGCAGCTCCTGACGATGATTTAAGGCCAGGTCTCATCTGAAACACGGTTTCATCACAGCTCATCCATAATGGTTTCTACAGGTTTGTATTCAGATGTGTCCCTGAAGATACTCCACCACATTCCTCCATCATGAACACATCGCTCAGGTCTGGCACAAACACTCCGATGGATTTTCACACACATCAGTCTGATGGGTGTGTTCTGAACCCGCAAACGATTATCCACCAATCAGCTGAGACCACCAAAACAACAACAAACAAACGCCTACCAACAACCAACAGCCTGGCCCTGGCCCTGGTCCTGGTCCTGGCCCTGGTTCTGATCCTGGTCCTGGTCCTGGCCCTGGTCCTGGTCTTGGTTCTGGTCCTGGTACTGGTCCTGAATCTGATACTGATCCTGGTCCTGGTCCTGACCCTGATCCTGATCATGGTCCTGGTCCTGGTTCTGATCCTGGTCCTGGTCCTGGCCCTGGTCTTGGTTCTGTTCCTGGTACTGGTCCTGAATCTGGTACTGATCCTGATCCTGGTCCTGGTCCTGGTCCTGGCCCAGTGATGAAGGTGGTGGAGTAGGTGATGTAGTTGATGTTTGAGTTGGATCAGGAGGGAGGTGTCTGAGAGGAGTCCTCTGTCTTCAGGCCCTCGGGGGTCACTTCAGGATGTGTAACCTGATGTAATTGCAGGCATTAAGTGCAGCGCGGCCCCCGGACAATCTCCTCCTTCTTTGTGGAGTGAATTAAAGAATATGATGTGCGGCGGGCGCTCAGCGCTAATGGACAGAAAATGGATGGAGAGCAGTTTGGGGGGTCGTTACGACACTAAGCTGGTGGTAAAATGGGGCTCGGATCCATCCTGACCTCTGCAGCTCCGGGTCGTAAATCATCTGAGAGTACAGCAGCATGGAGCAGGACCAGAATCCCACCTGCTCACACACACACACACACACACACACACACACACACACACACACACACACACACACACACACACACACACACACACACACACACACACACACACACACACACACCTGTTCTTAAAACAGAGTCAAAGGAATTTCAGTGGTTATGAAAAGTCAAGCAACAGGTTCTGTGTAGGGACCAGACTGGACTACAGGTCCAAGGTCATCTGGGTCATTCTGAAGTGGCTACTATTGGTTCTTTATCTACACTAAAACCGCACCCACTGGTGACATCACTCAGAGTTGGTGGACTCCCTAGAAACAGGAAGTAGTCCTCTAACTGGTGCAATACTTGTGATTTTGAACATTTGTTTGTTTGTAACAAACTTTATTTCCAACAAAATTAATTGGAGTTTAAGTGGTTTAGGTAGGGGTCTAAATGGTCTAGGTAGGGGTCTAAGGGGTCTTAGTCTAGGTAGGGGTCTAAATGGTCTAGGTAGGGGTCTAAGGGGTCTTAGTCTAGGTAGGGGTCTAAATGGTCTAGGTAGGGGTCTAAGGGGTCTTAGTAGTCTAGGTAGGGGTCTAAATGGTCTAGGTAGGGGTCTAAGGGGTCTTAGTCTAGGTAGGAGTCTAAATGGTCTAGGTAGGGGTCTAAATGGTCTAGGTAGGGGTCTAAGGGGTCTTAGTCTAGGTAGGAGTCTAAATTGTCTAGATAGGGGTCTAAATGGTCTAGGTAGGGGTCTAAGGGGTCTTAGTCTAGGTAGGAGTCTAAATGGTCTAGGTAGGGGTCTAAATGGTCTAGGTAGGGGTCTAAGGGGTCTTAGTCTAGGTAGGAGTCTAAATGGTCTAGGTAGGGGTCTAAATGGTCTAGGTAGGGGTCTGAGTAGTCTAGGTAGGGGTCTATATTTTTAGGTGGGGTCTGAGTAGTCTAGTTAGGGGTCTGAGTAGTCTAGGTAGGAGTCTACATGTATTTGGAGTAGGTAGGGGTCTGCGTAGTCTAGGTAGGGGTCTATATGGTGTAGGTAAGGGTCTGAGTAGTCTAGGTAGGGGTCTATATGGTCTAGGTAGGGGTCTGAGTAGTCTAGGTAGGGGTCTATATTTTTAGGTGGGGTCTGAGTAGTCTAGGTAGGGGTCTAAATGGTCTAGGTAGGGGTCTGAGTAGTCTAGGAAGGGGTCTATATTTTTAGGTGGGGTCTGAGTAGTCTAGGTAGGGGTCTAAATGGTCTAGGTAGGGGTCTAAATTGTCTAGGTAGGGGTCTGAGAAGTCTAGGTAGGGGTCTATATGGTGTAGGTAGGGGTCTGAGTAGTCTAGGTAGGGGTCTATATGGTCTAGGTAGGGGTCTGAGTAATCTAGGTAGGGGTCTAAATGGTCTAGGTAGGGGTCTGAGTAGTCTAGGTAGGGGTCTATATGGTCTAGGTAGGGGTCTGAGTAATCTAGGTAGGGGTCTAAATGGTCTAGGTAGGGGTCTGAGTAGTCTAGGTAGGGGGTCTATATGTCTAGGTAGGGGTCTGAGTAGTCTAGGTAGGGGCTATATGTCTAGGTAGGGGTCTGAGTAGTCTAGGTAGGAGTGTAAATGGTCTAGGTAGAGGTCTGAGTATAGGTAGGGGTCTATATGGTGTAGGTAGGGGTCTAAATGGTCTACGTAGGGGTCTGAGTACTCTAGGTAGGGGTCTATATGTCTAGGTAGGGGTCTGAGTAGTCTAGGTAGGGGTCTATATGGTGTAGGTAGGGGTCTGAGTACTCTAGGTAGGGGTCTATATGTCTAGGTAGGGGTCTGAGTAGTCTAGTTAGGGGTCTATATGGTGTAGGTAGGGGTCTGAGTTCTCTAGGTAGGGGTCTAAATGGTCTCGGTAGTGTTTTAGGTGGTGTGTAGCTGTGGTTTAGGTAGAGGAAGAAGAAGAGACATGCTTTGTTCTAAGCAACAGTGTTGTTTACGTCAACACTGAGAAAATAATCTTTTTGATGTCCCTTTTCTTTTCATGACTCTAACGAGATGTGACGAGGTAAAATAAGCTCTTTGATGACTAAAACAAGATGAGACGTGAGTTTTTGTTGACGGGACAAAATGTTAGTTTGTGGTGTCACGGGACAGTGTTTTGGAGGACTCTTTTTGATGGGACGTGTGTGACAGAACAGAGGTGTTCTGTTTTTCTCTGCCGTTAAAGAGCTTTTCTGTTCCAATCAGGCTGAGTTTTATTCATTTGTTCCTCCAGACAGTAAACACTTGTAGTGATATACACTATGTAGTTAAAACCTGGCGTAGCTCGTCATATGTAGCGTTTTGAAATAACTATTAGTTATTGTAACTACACCCTCTTCAGATAACATTAGCTTATTTTTGGTTTATAATGAAAAGTGATAAACTGTCATTTAACCCTGATAATAGCTAATATTTATTGACGGTATCTAGGTTCTTTGAAAGAGTACAGTGAATTGAAATACCTTATTAATAATGTGAAGCTGAGACCAGATAAAGATTGAACAATCGTTTAATTTGAAAAACCTAAGAACACAGACAGATAAGACAGTTTGAAAGTTTGATGTAAACACAATTAATATTCTTAAACATGTTGAGGATGTTAAAGATAGTTAATTGTGAGTTTTAACGGACCGTAGCATATGTTTTAATGACTAGGGAAGTTAGTTAATTTAGTTAACCTAGTTGGGACTTTAAGAGTCAATTTAGGGCTATTTTGAGTTTGGATTTTGGTTTGGCTTAATTTAGAGTGGAAGAATTAAGCTTTATCAAAGCAAACCTCTCGATCAGAAAGTGGTGTTCGCTCACTGACAGGTGGACGCTCCTGGATCTGACAGGCGTTGGTTTCTCCACGAGCTGAGGCTGGAGTCCCCAGACTCGGAGTGGTGGTCCTGGAAGGCGTGGCCGCCGAGGACCTCGCCGGACAGTCCGTGGATACGCCTTGTTCAAAGCTGATGAAGGTTCAGCTAAGATAGCAGCATAGCAGCTCCGATTGCTTTCAGGCTCAGACCAAGACTCTATGAGGACTGGACAAGACTGGACAAGACTAGACAAGACTCGCTTGTACCGGAACTGAGTATTAGTTTTGAGACGAGTTATCTTAAATTTAACCAATCAGAAGATATTAAGTGTACTAATCAAAACTGATTTAGTGGAGTTGTGAATGGTTCTGATTGGATAAGGGAACCGTGAGGGAGTTACCAACTCACATGACTTCCGCCCGTTAACACTCACATTATAAATGTAGAAAATGCATGACATAGCAGAGAAGCATTATAACACTTTGAGTGTGAGTGTGTAGGTGACCCTGAACAGGAACAACAAGAGAATGTTCTGTAAACAAGAGATTACAGTTGGAACACCAGTCTGTGGTGTTAAAGAAGAGACTTCTTTACAGAGAGTGTTTTATTAGACCAGCTAGTGTCCAGTTAAGGTCATCTGGGAGATGGACACCTGAAAGTGGACAGTAGGACACCTGTAGGGATCTTGATTCAGGTTAACATATAACCCAAGAGTGATTGTATTCCAAGTTATTGGGAAAAAGATGGATTATTGTTGTGATGGTCAACAGAGGTCAAAGGTCAGAGGATGTAGCCTATTTGGTGAGGCTACACACTACAAGTGGTCTGTCTGCCTATTGTGTGTAATCTCTGTCAGAAGAGCTGAGCTGCCAAAACCGCCACAAAACATCTCTTTTCCAACTAGTCTGGTTAAGAAATGGTAGAGAGTCAGGACATGAGTCAGGACACCATAAAAGACAGTGAAAACTTTCCCTGTATTGTACACCACCCAGAGCTGTTTTAATGTGTCCTTTTGAGCGATGTAAGAAATGGCGTTTTATCCAGACCTTGATTGACACTTTTTATGTCACAGCTCCCAGACACTCTTGACATGTGAGCAGTGTAAAAATGAGCGTTTTATCTGCACATTGAACTGCTGCTTTGGTACAGTTCTGACGCTGCACTGTTCCATAAATGATGCTGAGCCTCCCCATGGTTTCTCATCCACTTCATTTAAACTTCAATGACCCGATGGAACAAGAGGAAGTGCAGACAACACTAATTCATTACAGATTGAAGGTGAACAGACTGGACGATCCTACTGAAAGAACATCTGAGTCTGACCAGCAGAGAGCTTAAGACTTCATGTTCTCGTTAGAGTGGAGGGTGTCTAATATTGTTTGCATCAGTCTTGTATCCACTTTGCTACGTGCTTTCAGCCGTTCATGACCCTGAATCTGAAGTGATGACATCAGAACCCAGCCTTAACGGGGGCGTGTCTCAGCAATCTGTTAGCAGAGACGTTTTATTTTTGAATCTCTGTGGGAGATCCTGATGGGGAATCCAGACACTCAGCTGGCAGCATGAAGAGGTTTCTGTTCCCAGAACTCCTCCATCATCGTTGGTCGCTCATACAATCCAAGTCCAGCTGCTGGAGCTGGGTCGGTCCAGAGAACTAACGTCTACTGTCAGTTAAATCCAGTGAGGTTGGTGTCTGGTGAGGTTGGTGATTAGTGAGGTTGGTGACTGGTGAGGTTGATGACTGGTGAGGTTGGTGATTAGTGAGGTTGGTGACTGGTGAGGTTGGTGACTAGTAAGTTTGGTGACTGGTGAGGTTGGTGACTATGAGGTTGGTTACTGGTGAGGTTGATGACTGGTGAGGTTGGTGACTATGAAGTTGGCGGTTAGTGAGGTTGGTGACTGGTGAGGTTGGTGATTAGTGAGGTTGGTGACTGGTGAGGTTGGTGACTGGTGAGGTTGATGACTGGTGAGGTTGGTGACTATGAAGTTGGCGATTAGTGAGGTTGGTGATTAGTGAGGTTGATTACTGGTGAAGTTGATGACTGGTGAGGTTGGTGACTATGAGGTTGGTGATTAGTTAGGTTGGTGACTGGTGAGGTTGGTGACGGGTGAGGTTGGTGATTAGTGAGGTTGGTGACTAGTAAGGTTGGTGACTGGTGATTAGTGAGGTTGGTGATTAGTGAGGTTGAAGACTGGTGACTATGAGGTTGATGATTAGTGAGGTTAGTGACTGGTGAGGCTGGTGACTATGAGGTTGGTGACTGGTGAGGTTGGTGACTGGTGAGGTTGGTGACTGGTGAGGTTGGTGACTATGAGGTTGGTGATTAGTGAGGTTGATGACTGGTGAGGTTGGTGATTAGTGAGGTTGGTGACTGGTTAGGAACCAACGTCTATGGCGTCAGATGTAAACATCAACCAAAAACAGAAGCGTACATTTGCATATTGCCCTTAATTAAAACATTTAGCTGTTTGAAAAGCTTTTAATTATATTTTAAAGAAGTCAACAAAAAATGATCCTCTGAACACTGATGTCGTTCATCATCTCTACCAGAGTTTTTCCTCCATCCTCTGCCAGCCTGCTGCTGAAAATACTGATAGGATGAGTCAAACTTCAGTCTTGTGTTCACAAACTCCAATTGTGTCACTGATTCATGCACAGTGATGTCCAAGTCTTTAGATTTACAGAGTAAGAGCGTTGATGCTGCTACCATTGTGCCTATAGGGCTCAGCACTGCCCCCTATCAGTGCAGCATGGTACTTTCTGCCTCACTGTGAATTTCCACTGAGCATTTACAGCTGATTATGTGTCACAGGTTACTTAATTATATTAGACAGACTGTGGAATGTTGGCATGTTTAGTATAGTGTAATCAAACATGCCAGAACCAGGCTAAAACAGGGTCAAAACCAGGCTAAAACAGGGTCAGAACCAGGCTAAAACAGGGTCAGAACCAGGCTAAAACAGGGTCAAAACCAGGCTAAAACAGGGTCAGAACCAGGCTAAAACAGGGTCAGAAGCAAGCTAAAACAGGATCAGAACCAGGCTAAAACAGGCTCAGAACCAGGCTAAAACAGGGTCAGAAGCAAGCTAAAACAGGATCAGAACCAGGCTAAAACAGGCTCAGAACCAGGCTAAAACAGGGTCAGAACCAGGCTAAAACAGGGTCAGAACCAGGCTAAAACAGGGTCAAAACCAGGCTAAAACAGGGTCAAAACCAGGCTAAAACAGGGTCAGAACCAGGCTAAAACAGGGTCAGAAGCAAGCTAAAACAGGGTCAGAACCAGGCTAAAACAGGGTCAGAACCAGGCTAAAACAGGGTCAGAACCAAACTAAAACAGGGTCAGAACCAGGCTAAAACAGGGTCAGAACCAGGCTAAAACAGGGTCAGAACCAAACTAAAACAGGTTCCTCTGGACTCCCTTCAGCTAGTTTTTATGACTTTTGGCTCAATGCATGTGATGGAGGCTCCTCCTCCTGAACCTGCAGGTGGGATCTACTTTAGGAAAACACACATATTGTTTTCTCCTCCCTCCTCCCCCCAGCTCATGCTCATGACTCTGCCCAGTTTAGGCAGGGTGATGGATGTCCTGCCTGTTGCTGCTTTAATATCAAATACCAGGACATCTTGTTTGGGCAGCGAGGACCTGGAGCTCCTGCGGAGCTACCATGATGTGGGCCAGGGTTCACTGGAGGCCAGCCCATCTGGGATTTGGGGGGCCGGGGGCCAAGCTGACGGGGGGAAATGTTTTGTCGTCTCCAGGGTGCAGCTTAGTTCACATTCAGCTCTCCTTTTACCTCCCTCCCAGGAGCAGAAACTTGGCTTCAGCGATGATGACTTCTCCAGATGTGCTCCTCACTTCTCCTCCTCTCCATTGTGAATTTCTGAACCACAATTAACATCTATAAATCATGTCCCGAATACTTCCTGCTCCATCACAGGGGAATATCGGGGAGCAGCCCAATAACTCATTACAAAGTGGAGGCTTAAAACAGCCAGAAAGATAAATTGTGTGGTGGAAAAAAGCTCGAGCAGGACGAAAGTCTCAGCGATTTAATGACAGCTCACTCTGCTAAATTAGAGGAAGACAATTAATAAAAACCTCAAACAGTCTGTTTCCTCTCACACTCCTGCTTCTCCCACCATGGCATCCGTCACTGTAAGAAGATTTGCCAGATCCAATTAAAAGACTTCTTATTTACTTTAAACAACAAACGTCCTCCAAACTAATTAAATCTGCAGCAAAATCTCACATCCAAAGGTCTGAAAACATTCCTGCAGAGACGATTCACTGAGCTGAAACAAGTCCTGGAGAAACGTCATCAGGACCTGGCATTTAAACGCATCACAGGTTTAAAAACGCCAAACACAAACGGGGTGAGTGAATCAGTACTGGACCTACAGAAATCCTAATAAGTATGAAAATGTTTGAATAAAAAGGTAAAGATTAAATTATTATTACTTTAGTATTCATATTATTACTACAGTTTTATTATAATCTTAGGTTAAATTATAATGATTTTAGTGCTCCAAATGAATAAAAAGTTTAAAAGAATTGTCATTGCTTTTTAATTTGTTTGGTGTGAGCGTTAAAGGGTTGATGCTCACTTTGTTGTTTTAATGTGATGGGGGCGTGGTTGGATGCAGCGGTCCCTCCAGGGATCAACATGTTAGTTTCTTGGACGTTGTGTCCATCCCAGACGTCTCACTCCCATAATCTATAGTCAGATTGCGTTATTAAAGATCAGGTCAGATTTTCTGCTAACGTTTCTGGAATACGGCTTGATTCAGACACTTTTCTTCATGAAGCTTCTGGAAAACATGTGAGGGTGAAAAACGAAGCAGTGTGAACGTAAACTAAAGAAGAGGAAGAGAGCTGGGACCTGCCCCCCTCCAGAGCTGCCTACCATCACTCCTGCTCTCTGATCCTTGGACAACAAGCTGAAGCTCTGCGTTCATGGAGTCGTGGCTCCATGGCAACCTACCTGACGCCGCCATACAGCTGGAGGGCATGGCATCATTCTGGGGTGACAGAGGCGCAGCTAGCTCTGTGAGAACCGCGGAGGAGGACTGTGTGTGTGTAAACAAAGACTGGTGTTCAGACCTCACTGTAGTCGCCAAACGCTGCTCTCTGCTGGGAGAGTTCTGGACATACCGACCCTTTGATCTACTGAGGGAGTCTTCCACCATGGCTGTAGCGGCTGACTATGTACCTCCCAGCGCTGATGCTAACGACAGTGAAGCCCTGAGAACCCTGCATGGTGCTCTCTGAGCTCATGATGGTACACCCAGACTGCCAGGAAGTCACCGCTGAGGACTTTAATGACACCAACTTAAAGGCTGTGTTCCCCAAGTGTTATGACTATGTGGACTTCAACAGCAGAGAAGACAACATGCTGGGCTTGCTCTACTCTACACTAATGTCCTTCATGCATACAAACATCTCCCCTCCCCCATCTGGGATTCTCTGACCATCTGACCTCCTAACCCAGACGTGGACCAATCCTGGTCCTCGAGGGCTGGTATCCAGCTTGTTTAGAGGTTTCCTTTCTTCACCACACCTGATTTAAATGTTGAACTGCATCTTTAGTGCACCTCTGGGCCACCAGAAGCCTCTTAATCACCCACTAATTTAGACCAAGTGTGTTGAAGCAAGGAAACCTCTACAACAAGCTAGGTACCGACCCTCGAGAACCTGGATTGACCACCTCTGACCTAACCCCAACCTACCAGACCTGAGAGAAAATCATTCAGGTCTAGCAAGAAGTTGCAACTTCTGCTCTGCCAGACTGCCTCAGATGTACTGATGGGAACATTTTCAAGATGGCAGTGTCTCAGAGAGACCTCATTAACGTTGCACTCATTGATTTGGTAAACAAGCTAGGCATCGCTAGCTTTTATACAGAAACACGTCTCAGAGCACTCATCCCTCCCATCGGGTAAAATCCGTAGACCAGCCTTTCCGTGACATGGGACCCTGCATTGCCACAGTTACAATAGAGACCAAAACTCCAGCCGTAGAAACAGCTTTTCCTCTTTTCACCTCCAAACGTTTTTAGTTTTCTGCTAGCTGAAAATGTGTTTTTTGGGGGGACTCTGGTATTTTTTCCTTAAATGGAAGTGCTAACAGCTGGCTGTTTCTGTCCTTCCCTCACTTCCGGGATGTTCTGCTGAAAAATGTGCCCGGGCGGATTAATGGCGGATCCAAGCAGTGAGGAAGTGTGACAGACAGACAGATGGATTGGCTGAAGTTTTTAGAGAACTGCGGGACAACCACTTTATTGATTTCTTTCTTTTTTTTTTTTCCAGAATTTATTTATAGCTATACTATGTTACAACGTTGTTAAGAGGCATTTAAAAAATGTTTAAAGCTACATTGTTTACCAAATCAACGAGTGCAGCTTTAACATTGAGGAGTATACAGAGGACGTGACGGGCTACTTGGCCATGTGCACAGAAGGTGTTACTGTGATGAAGACCTTCACCACAAGCAGTAACCAGAAATCCTGCATGACTGCAGAGTAGGGCTGGGGGAAACCGATTATTTTTAAAACGATTATTCGGGCGATTATTTTATCGAATAGTCGACTATTCTAATGGATAATTAGACGATTATTCTAACGATTATTTTTCTGTTGCACGATTAATAAAAACCATAAAATTTCAAATAAATACCCCCCCGCCCCCAAAAAATGTAATAAATGACTTAAATGTAAAACTGTTTTCCAAAGCCAAACATCTTCTGCTTCAAACAGAATCAAAGCAGTGTTCTACAACATGGAAAAGCTGTCAGTATTTACTCTTTTACAGTACAGTAACTCTAGTTTAAAGGTTTGGAAAAAATATTAAGTTGTAGTACTAAACAAAACATTGTGAGGTGCACAGTATGGACATTCCTGAGTGTTTAAGACAAAATAAAGTGACAGTTTCTAAGGAAGAGCTGCAGTTTGACATAAATCTCTCGTTTTAAAGATTTAAAAACTGCAGAGCAAAAACAAACACTGACAGTTCACAGCAGACATTCCTGAGTGTTAGTTAAACTATTTCATCGTCTCAAAATGAAACTGAACTGCTGTTCTGTTAGTGTGTGCAGTATAGCACTGTGTTCCTCCCTCATCACCTCCTCTGTATTACACTCTGAATCGCTGTAGAACAGGAGGAGTCAGTTATATTTATATTTGGCTAAAGAAACTACTTATTATTTAGGTTATTATCCAGGTTATTTATGCATTGGTATTTAACGTGAGTCTCTGAAAACAACTGAAGTTAAAGGAAGACTAACTTCTAATAAAGTCATCGACAGATAAATGTGGTTTTAGTGTTAATATTGTTGAAGCCACAGCTGTTGACAGTTAGACTGAGAAACACGGCTAGACGAGCGGCGCGCGCTCCCGTGGCGACAGGCGCGAGCACCGCTGACCGGACGGTCGCCTCCTCCGCTCCGAACCGAACCAAGAACCGAACCTCATGGTGAGGTCCAGTTAGGGCAGGGGGCGAGCCAGGTGTCGCGCTAACCGCGGGCCCTTGTAGCTCCTCAGGAGCGCTCCAGTGTCTCCTTGGCTGCCCCCCCCAGGACCAGGCTCTGGGTTTTCCGGTCTGAACGGATCTGGGTCTGGACCTCCATTTGGTGATGCCTGCTGCTGAGGAACGTGTTGCTCTTTGGTGAGCCTAGCTTTTTTTTTTGCTTACAATCATCCCTGTTGCTGAGAACAAACGTTCAGAAGGTCCATGTAGGATTTTACCACCGCAGCAGCAGCAGGAGCAGCAGCCAGGGCGGTGAGTCTCCTTCCACCACTGGAGCGGGTTTCTGTCCTTTGCTGCTTTAAAGTATTCCTAAAACTTTGAGGTAGAGCGGCGGGTTGTGTTCTGGTGACATGTAGAGCTTGGGAGTGCAAGCTGCTGAGCCTGAAAGCTGTTAGAGACGGAGTTCTGTTCTCCATGCGGCTTTGTTTTGGTTCCACCACGCGCACGCGACGCGTCGACTTCCGGATTTGACGTCGACGTTTTTTTTAAATCGATTCGTCGACGTCATCGACGAATCGCTCCAGCTCTACTGCAGAGAAACACTTGCTACTGAATGCCAGAGATCCAGAGATGTGGCAGCTCTTCACTCAACCAGCCAACAACTCTCTAAGAGCATCACACCAGGACCAGGACCAGCTATGTTACACACGGTCCACCAGGAAGATGTGGCAGGGTCTGCAGGCCATGATGGACAGGAAGCAAGTGGAAGACAACGACACACCACTCACACCGCCAACTTTGAATTATTAAATAAAATCCAGCACAAGGCGAGATTGCTGCCCATTCTCCAGCATCTGAACCTGCTGGTGCTGACCATCAGCAAACACAGGAAGGGTACTGACCAGTCTGAACTCTTACAAGGCAGCAGGTTCAGACTGTCCTGGGATGTCTCCCAGGACAGCTGCTGGGGGAGTGCTGATGTACTGATGGACATTTTTAACATCTCCCTCACTCCTTCAGCCAGGCCCTTGTCCCCAGACGCTTCAAAAATCTACAATCATTCCTGTGGTAAAGAAAACAACCTGCAGGAACGACTACTGTCCTGAGGCTGTAACACCTACGGTATAGTGATGAAGTGTTTCAAACAACTGGTCAAACCACACATCACAGCCTCTCTCCTTCCAGCTTTTGACTCTCTACACTTTGCCTCACACCATTTCAACTGCTCAACAGAAGATGCTGTAATCAACGTTGCACTCAGTCTTCTCTAAGCCGGACACTAAGGACCAGTACACTAGTACGTTGATTTCACTTGAGCGTTTATTACGATCATACCCCAAACACTCATGGAGAAGCTTTTTTCAGCTTGGACCAAACACCATGTGCCACTGGATCTAGGATTTGCTGAATGAGAGACCAGTCCAGGTTGGTAACATCTCCAAGCCACTAACACTGAGCACATGTTCCCCTCAGGGTTGTGTTTGTTCACACTAGGAATTGCACGACAAGTAATGAAAGTCGAGTCGACTTTGACTAATAGCTGATGACGTCATACAGAGGCAGCAGACAGGACAGCTTTATAAAACTTGACAGACTTTATTGACAAAACTTATTTCTAATGCTGACAACAAACAGCTCAGAGACATTCTTAGAAGTAAAGAGAGCAGTGTTGTTTCAGGTTGACACTTTGCTTTTAGTCTCCAGTCTTTAGACTAAAATGCTGATTTGTTTTAGTCACATTTTAGTCATGGTTATATGCAATAGTTTTAGTTGACCAAAACTCAAAGCGGTTTTAGTCAGTTTGTGGTCTATTGTTCAGCCATAATTATAACAAAGACATTTGCTATTTAATGAATAAAATCACTCAAGGCTTGTTAGCTTAGCCATTAGCTCATCGGAGGTTTGAATGGGCTGAATGTAGCGCCGCATTTTTAGTAAAAATAAACAAGCAAAGCAAACGACTCACTGTCAAGTTGATTAAATCAGGACAATCAATCGGCAGGTCGTCACAAGCTGTCAAGAAGGATTCTTTGAGTAAATGTCCATTTTATTATCACACCACCAGAGAAATGATAGGCTGATCACCCCGGAACTAATCAAAGGGTCAACCCTGGTCCCCTTCAAAATTAAAGTTCGTCAGTAAAATTAGTTCACCTAAATAACATCTCACTTCACACTTAGTGTTTTTGTCCCATCTTGTTGCGCTGAAGAATGACCCACAGCTCATTTACATCTGAGGATTCCATTTTTTCAGCCAGTTTCACATGATCAGCGACTATAAAGGCATAAACGGCACTACAGAGCAGAAAAGTCTACTAGTCGAATAGTCGACTGGTTTGTGCAACCCCTAGTTCACACTAGACCCATGTATGAGGGAAAGCTAAGTTTGCAGATGACACCACAGTAGTGGTAGACAATGAAGAATCACAGGACAGGTTGGAGGTTGACTGTGTTGTCAGCTGGTGCAGGGACAACAATCTAGTGCTCAGTGTAGAGAAGACAAAGGAGCTGTTATCGACTTTCTAAGGTCACAACCTGAGTACACATTTCTCAGCATCAGCTCTCCGGTGGAAAGTCCTTTCGGTTCCTGGGAGTACAGATCTCCAATGACTGCACACCATCAGGGTTGCCAAAAAGACCCAGCAGAGATTGCACTTTCTAAGAACACTGCAACGCACTTCACCCCCACCCCCCAAAAAAGACAGAAAGTACATCCTTCTAAAAAGATGTGGTAGAGTGTGCCAACGTTAGCATGTGGTTCCCCAGCTGCAGTACATTGGACAAAAAGGCACCAGGGAACCATTTTGACCCCCAGAAAAGCCCTTTAGGCTGCTGGAGGAACCCTCTAGGCCCGTAGAGGAGGCGTGTGCACTAAACTCTCACTGCAGTGTGAGACAGACAGCGGCAGCCAGCGGTTCAGTTGTGAAAATGAAACTCGAGGGCAGCAGCAGCAGCTCCTCATCCTGTAATGTCAAGGCGACCATGGCTCAGTGGCAGGAAAGATCTCCTCTCATGTCAGAGCGTGTGGGTTCAAACCCCAGCCCGGCCATGTGTCGAAGTATCCTTGGGCAAGATAATAATAATATTAATAATAGATTGGGTTTATATAGCGCCTTTCCAGACACCCAAAGCGCTTGACAGAAGCTCCGTTATTCATTCACTCTCTGGTGGTGGTAAACTACGTCTGTAGTCACAGCTGCCCTGGGGCAGTCTGACAGAGGCGAGGCGACCATTCTGCACCATCGGCCCTTCTGACCACCACCAACATTCACACACAGTCACACAGGTAAGGTGGGTCAAGTGTCTTGCCCAAGGACACAACGACAATCTAACCCAGCTGGGGATCGAACCAGCGACCCTCTGGTTGCCAGACTGGCCATTCTACCAACTGAGCTACACACCACCCCAATACTGAACCTCCAACTGCCTCCCGGGCGCCAATGGCTGCCCTCTGCTCCCTCGGGGATGGGTCAAACGCAGAGAACAAATTCCACTATGTTGTACTGAAGTACATACGCCTCATGTACGCAGTGGCCTCATATACCCCTTTCCTTTCCCTTCCCCTAATGACCATAGTAATTCATGATGGATTTAGTGGAGGAGTGACAGCTCTGGGAAGCAGTATATGGCTTGAGGCCCA
This sequence comes from Callopanchax toddi, assembly GCA_006937965.1. Taxonomy (NCBI): domain Eukaryota; kingdom Metazoa; phylum Chordata; class Actinopteri; order Cyprinodontiformes; family Nothobranchiidae; genus Callopanchax; species Callopanchax toddi. Next base: position 351,185 of record SSNR01000274.1, on the reverse strand, counting down.
GAAAAATGTGGCTTGTGGACCGGATCTGAGTACCTCTGCTCTAGACCCTCAGAGGGGTCCTCTCGGCCAGCAGAGGGGGCATCTGAGCCTGTAGAACCAGTCTGCAGCCAGGAGGAGATCGGAGTTAATAAGGTCTGTTCAGTACTGATCTCTGAGCCCTCCTCCTCCTGCTCACAGAACCAGAGCTCCTCCTGGTTCTGGACTCAGAGGATTAGAGGCTGAACATTAAAACAGACTTTATACTAGCCTGATCTGCAGGTTCAGACTGAGTCCTGCAGAACCTTCAGGAGTCCTCTAGCTGAGGTGTGGACTGGTTCCGCTGCTCCTTGAAGAAAATGTCTTAATGACATGTTTAAGGTGTAATTAGAGTGGCAGGCTGTGATGCAGCGAGCAGCTGAAGTGCTCCATATTTCAGCAGGTCAGGTGGCGTCAGGCGGCGCCGCTCCACCATGATGGCTTGTTAAGGTGGAGGAAGACGAGCCGCTTCTGCTCTCTAATCACTCTGAAGCTTTGATTAGCTGCAGCGCACCAATAATGGGTGGCATTTTCTGAAGCCTGTCGGGTGGGGGGTGGGGGGGGGGGGTGATTTAACAGCCTCTCTGCGCCCCCCCCCCCCCTCCTCATCCCAGTGGTTTTGATCTATTTTTTACTGCCTGTCTCAGTCATTTATCAAAGGCAGAATGGCTAGTAGAGTAATCTGACATTAGCACCCTGTGACTAAAACCTCAGCAGAGATGGGGAGAGGCAGCAGAGCTTTGTCATTTGAATAAATCATGGAGCGTGTCTGCATTAATGATACAAGAAAGAAAGAGAAATGTTGGATTTGGCCTCTGAACCTCCACGCTCGTTTTCAAAGTAAACCAAACGATCAGAGGCAGTTCAGCTGGGAAATGAAGGTTTGAGCAGACAGCTGCAGACGTGACTGAGCATGAGGTGTTCAGGTGCACTACAGGACCCCTCCACAGCTCTCTGAGGCCCCAGCAACACTCTAAGACCCCATCAGCCCTCAGAGGTTCCTCCACAGCTCTCTGAGGCCCCAGCAACACTCTAAGACCTCGTTAGCCCTCAGAGGTTCCTCCACAGCTCTCTGAGGCCCCAGCAGCTCTATAAGGTGTAAACAGCTCTCTGAGGCCCTAGCAACACTCTAAGACCCCGTTAGCCCTCAGAGGTTCCTCCACAGCTCTCTGAGGCCCCAGCAGCTCTATAAGGTGTAAACAGCTCTCTGAGGCCCTAGCAACACTCTAAGACCCCGTTAGCCCTCAGAGGTTCCTCCACAGCTCTCTGAGGCCCCAGCAGCTCTATAAGGTGTAAACAGCTCTCTGAGGCCCTAGCAACACTCTAAGACCCCGTTAGCCCTCAGAGGTTCCTCCACAGCTCTCTGAGGCCCCAGCAGCTCTATAAGGTGTAAACAGCTCTCTGAGGCCCTAGCAACACTCTAAGACCCCGTTAGCCCTCAGAGGTTCCTCCACAGCTCTCTGAGGCCCCAGCAGCTCTATAAGGTGTAAACAGCTCTCTGAGGCCCTAGCAACACTCTAAGACCCCGTTAGCCCTCAGAGGTTCCTCCACAGCTCTCTGAGGCCCCAGCAGCTCTATAAGGTGTAAACAGCTCTCTGAGGCCCTAGCAACACTCTAAGACCCCGTTAGCCCTCAGAGGTTCCTCCACAGCTCTCTGAGGCCCCAGCAGCTCTATAAGGTGTAAACAGCTCTCTGAGGCCCTAGCAACACTCTAAGACCCCGTTAGCCCTCAGAGGTTCCTCCACAGCTCTCTGAGGCCCCAGCATCTCTCTGAGACCCTAGCAGCACTCACAGGTCCCTCCACAGCTCTCTAAGGCCCTAGCAGCTCTCTGAGGCCCCAGCAACACTCTAAGACCCCATCAGTCCTCAGAGGTTCCTCCACAGCTCTCTGAGGCCCCAGCAGCTCTATAAGGTGTAAACAGCTCTCTGAGGTACCAGCAACACTCTAAGACCCCATCAGCCCTCAGAGGTCCCTCCACAACTCTCTGACACCCCAGCAGCACTCCCTCCACAGCTCTATGAGGCCTCAACAACTCTATGAGGTCCCAGCAGCTCTATGAGACCCCAGCAGCTCTATGAGGCCCCAGCAGCTCTATGAGACCCCAGCAGCTCTATGAGACCCCAGCAGCTCTATGAGGCCCCAGCAGCTCTATGAGACCCCAGCAGCTCTATGAGACCCCAGCAGCTCTAATGAGGCCCCAGCAGCTCTGTGAGGCCCCAGCAGCTCTGTGAGGCCCCAGCAGCTCTATGAGGCCCCTGCTCAAGACCTGCTCAAGGCAGAGACTATAAACCCTGTGTCAGATGCAGGAAACAGAAGATTTTCAGATTTCTTTATTAGCTAAATGTTTATAGACAACAGCACTGTGATAAAAAAGCAGAGAAGAAGAAGCTGCTACCAGAAACAGGAAGTGAAAATAAAAACATCCAACTGCTTAATCATACTGTGAGGTTCATCCAGGAATTTAGGAGCAACACTCAGATCAAGAAAACGGCTGCAGATTTGACCCTTTCACTGTTTGTCACATTAATCACATCACACCTCCATCACTATTTGATCAGTAACATGTCTGTAGATGAGCCACCTGTAGCTGAACGGGTTTGTTTCCTGCTCTGAAAACGACTGAAAGTCCTGAAGATCTTCATCTTGGCCTCGTGTGAAAGGAGCAGCCAGATTATCCTCTTCAGTCCACCGGCATCGATCTCTCTGCTGCCCGCTGGGGTTTGGGGGGTTCGGTCAGTCAGTCATCTGGAGATGGACAGTTCACCCCCCCGTGACCCTCCACACTCCCCCACCTTGACTCAGAGGCGGCCAATCAGCTGCAGGCCAGCGGTCAAACTCTGCAGCTGCATTATGCATGAAGCAGCGAGTCCTCAGAGGAGAGTTGAGTTCACTCTCAATGTTTACACACTCCTCTGTGTGTGTGTGTGTGTGTGTGTGTGTGTGTGTGTGTGTGTGTGTGTGTGTGTGTGTGTGTGTGTGTGTGTGTGTGTGTGTGTGTGTGTGTGTGTGTGTGTGTGTGTGTTCAGAGGTGCTCATGAACCTTTCTTTACAGAGAGAGAGGAATCAGAGAGGAGCTGTTATCCTAGATCCTCATTGAAATGAAAACATTTAGTTTTCTGATGAATAAAAACACTTGTATAATAATACTTACTGATAATTAACAGAGTTCAGGAGATGAAGCACCCCCCCCCCGATGACGGGCCTGTTGGTACCGGTCCAAACCAGATCCTTCAGACATCCTGTTCTCACACTCCATCAGAGCTTAAGTGTTTGTTTGTTAAAGTGAACATTAGAGAGGAGAAGAGTACCCAGAATCCCCAGAGTCAGTTTGGGGGGGTGCTAATGAACTGTAGGATTACTGAGGTGATAATCACTGCCTTGGAAGGTGCATTAAGTCTGCAGCTCGACCAACACACAGCAGAGAGGGAGAGATTTATGGATTTTGGGTCATTTTTAAATCACGTTAAACAAAACAACATCCTGTTTCTGTAAATAAAAACATCTTCAGGTGAACTCGTCTGTTTGATTTGGAGGGTCAAAGGTCATTTGGGTCATTCTGAATCTAGCCAGGACCACACGTTGACTCAACCTGACCGATTTCTGATGTCGAGGTTTGAGGATGAAACAGAACTTCATGACAGCCACGAGTCCTGCTAAAACAACGGGTCCTGAATCAGGTTGGTCTCTAGACAAAAATATGTTTTTTATCATTTATTCAAATGGCTCTGGTTAAATATCAGACTGGACCAATAATGATGAAGGAGAGGCGGCCCATGTATTCTGATGGGGGAGGGGCTTAATCACTACAACACCAGAGGAAAACGTAGCTTTAATATTTAATGTATTATATAATATATTTATTATTTAGAGCTCCAACAACAACAAAGATTTTCATTTTTTCTATTTATGAGATGAAATGATGGAAACTGACCAGGATGGAGACACAGAAAGTTTCACCATCCTTCAGTTTTAAAACAAAATGAAGGAATGATGTTTTACACTAAAACACAAAAAACCAGATGAATATTTATCACAGGATACAGGCAACTTATACACACCTGTGTGTGTGTGCGTGCGTGTTAAGCTATATTGTTTTAAATGGTAAATGGCTTGTATTTATAGAGCGCTTTCTACAGTGCAGAACACCCCAAAGCGCTGTACAACACGATCAGTCACTCACCCATTTTTTTTTTTTTTTTTTTTTTTTTTTTTTTTTTTTGTTTTTTTTTTTTTTTTTTTTTTTTTTTTTGCTCTGCTGGGGCTGGTTCGCTCCTGGGTCTCGGGTCTCTGGTTCCGGCTAGATCTACCCTGGATGGCCGGCTGCAGGCGGTGCCTGTGAGCTCCTAGCCGCGACCCCCCAGGGGCACTAGCGCGGCGACTGCGGGGGGCCCACGTGGGGTGAGCCTCTGGACGTCTGGGGCCTGGACCTCCTCCGCGTCCTCCGTGGGCCTTGGGGGCGGGTCTGTGGCTCCTCGAACTTATTATTGAATGTTTCAATAGAGAAACCTTACATAAACAAGCGCGCATATATACACACAGGTGATCACAAGGTGCTCACATAAAGACGGACTCAGGTGTTTTCAGACACATTGACTGGGGCTGTGGTTGACACTGAACTCTCTTGAACTGGTGTATACGTATACATTTGAAGAATATCACAACTGTTGTGTATTCATATGCTGTTTGTTGCTGTTGTATCTTTTCTCCCTGTTTTGTTTGTTTGTGCTTTATTTACAGGTCTAGAAGTGGATTCTTCACGTCTCTTGTTCTCTTCTTTTTCTGTTTACTTTCTCCCCCATCCCTCTTTCTGTACCCTTCCCTTCACTTTCAGGCTCCGTGTCCAATCAACCATAAAAACATTCTAATAAAGATTTTGGGGGTTATATTTAAACAAAAATCAGGAGGAGTTTTATAGCAGTGGCTGTAACCTCTCACCTGAAACAGCAACACTGTTGGGCTTGTTTTTGGCACTCAGACATTATTCTGTTTGCTCCACAGCCGGACAGGACACGGGGTTAAAAAAAAAAGAAAAAAAAAAAGATATTATTTCATTTGATTGTTAATCTTTTTTTTTACTTCATGATTTATTCTTTTAGTTTAATCATTTATTTAACATTTTTATAGTTATACTGTTTGATTTCATTCTTGACCATTTTTTATATTGTTTTATTATTATTCTTTTATTTGTGTAATGATAGTTTAATCCATTGTTTTTTATTATTTATAATTTAATAGTTTTATTTGTATTTTTTGTGTAATGATAGTTTAACCTGTTGTTTTTTTATTATTTATAATTTGATAGTTTTATTTGTATTTTTTGTGTAATGATAGTTTATCAGAAAAATAAATTCAGAACAAATACAAAAGGTAGATGTGTCTCAGTCAGAGGAGTAGATTTATGGAATAATCTGGATAATACATTAAAAAACTCCGTATCTGTAAATGCATTGAAAAAAAAGTTTAAATCAAATGTAATCAACAATTATGCGCACTAGAATTAAAATATATATTAACTCTTATGTACAACTGTCCTCAGATATAATTGATTGGTAAAATGTGACAACTATAATTTAATTAGTAAAATAATTTATATCAACTTTTTTTTTCTCTCATTTTGATTAATTGTAAAATGATGTATGCTAGTTGCATGAAGTTGTTAAAAGGTTTGGCTCTAGAAAAGTGTTTCACTTCAGCCAAACCATTTTCAGTCATTGTTTTTGTTTAAGTTTTAAGTATTGAAGCTGAATTTTCTTGTGCAAAGAAATTTGTGTATTGACTGAAATAAACTTATCATTCATTCATTGTGTTTAGAAGCTTTATGAATGGATAGATGAGGCTCCTGATCTGAAGGAGGCCATTTATTTGCTTCCTGACCTCTGACCTCTGTCAGTGTCTTTGTTTCTCTCCTGAATCCTGACGACGTTCTGAAGTTTGAAACTCTTGTTTTGTACTTGTGAGTCTTTGTGTTTCTGTTTTGTGTGTCTCCACTTGTCTCCTGACTCACTGATCCATGTCAGCCTGCTGTGAGGTCTGGCCTGGTCCTGGTCCACCGGGCCCCTCCACAGGCCCTTTATGTTAATCGTATCATAATATTTACATCTATCGATGAGCGCGCTCGCCGGGTGGAGGTCACGAGCTGCGGGAGCGTCGGGTTACATTACCATCCCATCATGTGGGGGCTGGCTGAGCATTGTGGGGGGGCGGAGACTGTCCTTGTCACGCCGTTGGCCCCTTGCCGAGCCTCGGAGTGATGGCCTTTTCACCTCAGCAGCCGTCAGACTGACAGTGAGTCTCAAACCTCTGACTGCTGCTGTCAGACGCTCACAAATCAGCACGACTTATTCTCTAAACCACTGGAGTTACACCAACTCTGTGACCTTCACAGCACAACCAACACAAACAGGACTAGACAACTTTGAGCCGGACAGGGAACACTGCTGCAGAGAAAACCTGACTCCAGACTAGTTAACTCAATCAGGGTCTCTATCTGAGGTAACCAGACTAGTTAACTCAATCAGAGTCTCTACCTGAACTAACCAGACTAGTTAACTCAATCAGAGTCTCTACCTGAGCTAACCAGACTAGTTAACTCAATCAGAGTCTCTACCTGAGCTAACCAGACTAGTTAACTCAATCAGAGTCTCTGACTGAACTAACCAGACTAGTTAACTCAATCAGAGTCTCTACCTGAGCTAACCAGACTAGTTAACTCAATCAGAGTCTCTATCTGAGGTAACCAGACTAGTTAACTCAATCAGAGTCTCTATCTGAGGTAACCAGACTAGTTAACTCAATCAGAGTCTCTACCTGAGCTAACCAGACTAGTTAACTCAATCAGGGTCTCTACCTTAGCTAACCAGACTAGTTAACTCAATCAGAGTCTCTGACTGAACTAACCAGACTAGTTAACTCAATCAGAGTCTCTACCTGAGCTAACCAGACTAGTTAACTCAATCAGGGTCTCTACCTTAGCTAACCAGACTAGTTAACTCAATCAGAGTCTCTGACTGAACTAACCAGACTAGTTAACTCAATCAGAGTCTCTACCTGAGCTAACCAGACTAGTTAACTCAATCAGAGTCTCTACCTGAGCTAACCAGACTAGTTAACTCAATCAGAGTCTCTACCTGAGCTAACCAGACTAGTTAACTCAATCAGAGTCTCTATCTGAGCTAACCAGACTAGTTAACTCAATCAGAGTCTCTACCTGAGCTAACCAGACTAGTTAACTCAATCAGAGTCTCTGACTGAACTAACCACACTAGTTAACTCAATCAGAGTCTCTACCTGAACTAACCAGACTAGTTAACTCAATCAGAGTCTCTACCTGAGCTAACCAGACTAGTTAACTCAATCAGAGTCTCTACCTGAGCTAACCAGAC
>SSNR01000274.1:311991-337614 GCA_006937965.1 Callopanchax toddi | reverse complement strand
ATCACAGTCTCTACCTGAGCTAACCAGACTAGTTAACTCAATTAAAGTCTCTACCTGAGTTAACCAGACTAGTTAACTCTATCAAAGTCTCTGACTGAACTAACCAGAATAGTTAACTCAATCAGAGTCTCTACCTGAGCTAACCAGACTAGTTAACTCAATCAGAGTCTCAACCTGAGCTAACCAGACGAGTTAACTCAATCAGAGTCTCTACCTGAGCTAACCAGACTAGTTAACTCAATCAGAGTCTCTACCTGAGCTAACCAGACGAGTTAACTCAATCAGAGTCTCTATCTGAGGTAACCAGACGAGTTAACTCAATCAGAGTCTCTATCTGAGGTAACCAGACTAGTTAACTCAATCAGAGTCTCTACCTGAGCTAACCAGACTAGTTAACTCAATCAGGGTCTCTACCTGAGCTAACCAGACTAGTTAACTCAATCAGAGTCTCTGACTGAACTAACCAGACTAGTTAACTCAATCAGAGTCTTTGACTGAGCTAACCAGACTAGTTAACTCAATCAGAGTCTCTACCTGAGCTAACCAGACTAGTTAACTCAATCAGAGTCTCTACCTGAGCTAACCAGACTAGTTAACTCAATCAGAGTCTCTGACTGAACTAACCAGACTAGTTAACTCAATCAGAGTCTCTGACTGAGCTAACCAGACTAGTTAACTCAATCAGAGTCTCTACCTGAGCTAACCAGACTAGTTAACTCAATCAAAGTCTCTGATTGTCCTCTACATCTCTGTTTAAAATGTCTTCCAGGTCCATCTGTCCCAGTGATCTTCACTGGTTCTGGTCCAGTCCCTGTCTAGTGTAATCCACCCACTGCTACAGAAACCTTCTCTCTCCAGCAGCTACAGACCAGTCTCTAAATGAACGTTTATTTCTAAGATCCTGTAAAAGGTGGTAGCTGAACAGCTGTAGCAGCTCTGGACAAACCCAACATCTCTGATGGTCCAGTCAGGTTTCTGGAGACCTCATTCTACTGGAACAGATCTTCTCAGAGTCTCCGGAGACATTCTGACTGGAAGTGATTCAGGAGAAGGTTCTGATCTGGTTCTGATGGACCGACTCCAGCCTTCAACACAATCAACCACCACCTGTTACCTGATAGGCTGGAGTGGTTTTAGTAATGGTTTAGTAAGGCTTTATTTATATATCACTAATCAGGATAAATATCACAAGTTCTGAACAGAAGAAACAATAAAACACACTAAAAACTATTAGTAATGGATTAAAAGCTGTTTAAAGATGAGTTACAGTTGATTTGGTTTAAAAAACTCCTCTGAATCAACAGACCTCAGGCCACAGAGGAGAACGTTCTAACGTCCTGGAGCTCCTGCTGAGAAGGTCCTGTCTCCTTTAGAGTTCACAACCAGCAGGTCTTGGTCACATGACCTTAGAGACCCACTAGAGACACACATGTAGAAGTTCCTTGATTTATGCTGGTCATTCAAAGTCCAGAACCTTTAAATGGACCCTGTAGTGGATGGAGAGTCAGTGGAGCTGGATGAGTAAGTAAGTAAAGTTTATTTCTATAGCACCTTTCACAGAAAAAATCACAAAGTGCTTCACAGAAAACAGAATCAAACATGATAAAACAAACAAAATATTACAAATCAAAATCATTAAACAACAACAAGAGAACACAAAAGAGTTATTTAAAAGCAGTTTTGAATAATTGGGTCTTCAACTGCTTTTTAAAGGAGTCCAGACTGTCTATACAGCATAAAACTAAAGGAAGGTCATTCCAAAGTCGCGGTGCAACAGACTGGAAGGAGCGATCACCTCGACTTTTAAATCTGGTCCTTGGAACTGTTAGGAGATTCTGGTCTGTGGACCTGAGAGCTCAGGTTGGAACTGTTAGGAGATTCTGGTCTGTGGACCTGAGAGCTCGGGTTGGAGCGTAGGTCTTTATCAGTTCAGTAACATAAAGAGGAGCTTGACCATGTAGGGCCCTGAAAGTTAGAGTCAGGATTTTAAAATGAACTCTACATTTAACAGGTAACCAGTGCAGAGACCTCAGATTAGGAGTGATGTCATCTTTTCTGTTTGCTCCAGTGAGGAGCCTCGCTGCAGAGTTCTGGACCAGCTGAAGGCCATAAAGGGCTTTTTGGTTCAAACATGTGAAAAGTGTGTTACAGTAATCTAGACGGGAGGAGATAAAAGCATGAAGAACCATTTCCAGTTCAGGTTTTGACACCAACTTTCTCAGTTTGGAAATATTTCTCAGATGATAAAAACAGTTTCTGACCAGCTGTTTTGAGTGACCTTCAAGAGACATTGATTGGTCGAAAATAACACCCAGAATCCTCAGGTTTGACTTTACAGCAGAACTTAAATGTCCAACATGTTGACTGATCAGAGGGACCGTCCTATCAGGGGTAGAGGTGACATGACAGAACTAAGGGGTGTCTGACCAGGCTGAGACCATCAGCTGATGCTTTAAGGCAGATTAATGGGTTACCTTAATCTGTAGCTAACTCTAACTAAAGAGATGAGTCAGAATAAAAAAGAGAAAAGGAATCGGTCCTAGATCATGTTTATCTGAGATCCTGGTCCACAATAACCAAGGATCCTTCCAGGAGAGCTGGAGGTCAGGTGAATCCATCCAGGGGGACTGAACGTTACTGAGTGAATGGCTAAGGGGAATCTCTGATGACATCACATCCTGTTTGTGACAGACAGGTCCAGTACTTGTCTGTTCCAGGTCTCCTGGACGATGGAGGCCTTTAATGGCCCTCAGGTCCAGGTTGAGTCTCCCAGACGTCCACAGAGGACCGCTGATGGACTCTCATGACTTCACATCCTGCTGCTGAATCAGAAACATGTTGCTCACAAACAGACACACGGCTTCCTGTCCTTCACTCTCCTCCTCCTCCTCCTTCTGCTGTTGCTGTACACAAACACAACACAAAGCCTCCTCTCAGAGCCCCCCTCACTTGTTTGGCCTCCCCCAGGACCCACAGGCATAGCCGGAGCTCGGAACCGTCCCCCGGCGCTGTGGTTCACCAGGTGTTGTCTGCAACAGGCAATTAGTAGAATAGGTGTAGCTGTCAATCAGCCGGCTGGAAGATTAGCTGCTTGGCCGTAATTAGCGGGTTAGAGGCTTCTTGGCCCAGAGGATAAAGGCTTTGCCAATAATGGGCCCTGGGGTATTAATTACTGAAGGTCGAAGCTGCCGAAAAGGCCAGGATCTTAGCAGCAGCGCACGTAAGATGATTGTTTAAATTTCAAAAATAATACTGGTCTGACAGTTGTTGGAGTCCCGCGGGGCGGCGGGTACAAGGTAGCCGAGGTAATTAGTTTGAAGAGGGAAAGGGCATGGTTACAGGCGATGGAGGGATGGAGGAGAGGGGGAAATATAAATGTGAAGGAAATACAGAAAAATAAAAAAAGTGGGAAGTGAAGAAGGGAGGAGGGAGAGGAATGTAAAAAACACTCCAGGAAGACAACCAGGAGGAGGAGAAAATCTGAGCGATTTAAAGAGGAAAGAAAAGCTGTGAGTAAAAAGACGACGAGAGAACGATGGGAAACTGGGGAGGAAAAGGAAGGAGGGATTACTGAAGAGAGATCAGAGAGGAGGAGGAGGTGATCTAAAACAGAATGAACAACCTGTTTTATAAAAGATCACACAGGTTTGATTCACTAGAAGGTTTTTACAGACCTTAAATCCTGAATCAGATCAGACATCTGGTTCCATCAGAACCTGCTTTCAGATTCTTCATCAGTGACTCAGAGTTCAAACCGCCTCCGATTTTAGACCTGAATTGTTCTGGAGCAGGAAACAAGTCATCCTGATCAACGTGACTTTTATTCTGGAGGAGTTCCTCAGACCTGGACTGAACACCTGTCTCAGCTGAGATCGGTTTCCTCCTGGTCGCTGGAGTCCACCTTCTCTGTGTGGTAACTGGCCGCATTCCATTCTGGAGAGACAGATCTGATGTAGGCATCAGGACGCTTCTGATGAACAACACCTAACTCACCTGCCTCTGTCCCATCCACCCCACCTGTCTCACCCTCAGCCTGTGAAGGATTCAGATGGACCTAGGCTGCTTCCACTGGTCCTCCTGGGGATTCTGACCTCACACACACACACACACACACACACACACACACACACACACACACACACACACACACACCAGCTCTGTAAATCCATCCTAATCCCCTGCTGCAGTGCATGCTGGGAGCATCAGTGTTTATCATGTTTTATTTTGGTTCATAAACCTGCTGAGGTAAACACTAAGACCTTTTTATGTTTACATCTGGAATAAGACATCAGCTGATCAGAACCAGACTGAAAAGACAAACCTCTTCTGGGTCCCAGTTTACAGCTCTGACATCTGGATTAAAAGGTTCTGTTGATTTTAGGAGGATGAATTACATGTTCTACAGCAGTGGTTCCCAAAGTTGGGGTCATGACCCCACTGTGGGTCCTGAAACAACAAATGGGGGTCCTAGGATGTTCTCCAGAACTAAAAGTGAATTTAAAATCCTTGCTAATACCATATATTTGCCCCTAGAAACTGTTAGAAACTGTTGAATAAACATGCTATAATACTTGTAGATGTTTGTGGTGTCATTATGTCCTTGTTTAATTAGTTTATTAGCAGTGGTTGTATATTTTTCCAGCAATGGTTGGGGTCACGAGTCTCTGCCACTGTCATTTTGTGGGTCAGAAGCTAAAAGGTTTGGGAACCACTGTTTAGAGTAATCCTGACTCACCCTTTAGTTCTGCTGCTATAGTCTCAGACTGGAGGTCAAACGAGAGGCTGCTCGCTGCAGAACCAGAAAGGTGGAGCTTCACCAGGTGCAGCCACGCCCTAACCCTCACCCTAACCCCAACCTGGGCGGGGCTGACTCTGGTTGAATGGGCGGGGCTACAAATAGTGCAGCTCCACCTTTTGTGGTTCTGCAGTGAGCACTTGGGTCAAACTGACCACGTCTCCTCTCTCTACTCTTCGTGTTCTTGTTCTGTTTTAGAAACAATGACTGGTCCAGTCCTTCTGCGTTTGTCTCTTTCCTGTCCTCCAGTGGCTCCATCCCAGTTCTGGTTCTGCTGGAGGTTCAGTTGGAGTTTTCCTTCCCAGTCCTACTGAGCTGATCAGAATGAATCAGCTGGTTGCTTTATATTGGGACAAACGGAGTAATTATCAATTATAATGAATCTGATCTGATTCCAGCTAAATCACATTTACTGTCATCAGCTGACCTGAATCTGGACCTGAAGGATCTGGACCTGTTGCTCTGAGATGACCTGATGTGACCTTGAGTCAGTTGGTGCTAATATAGATCTGATCATCTTCAGCACATAGTGCAACCTGAGTCTACAGGAGAGGATTTGACCAACAGAAAACTGCTTTATATGGATTCCTGAAGTCTTTGAAAATGGTTGAATTTTATTGTGGTGTTTTCAAGGTTTGAAATGATTTAGATTTTAATTAAAAAGCTTTAAACTGATTGAAACTGGATGTATCTAGGTAACATGTCTCAAACATTGATTAATAATCTGCTCTGTATGCATCTTAATGTCAGTAGAAAAGTCATTATTTCACAAACTGAAGGAACTCGGCACACAGCTGTGAGGAACACCAGGTCTGAGCAGTGATACAATCCATAAAAATACATCATCCTTTTATTAGTCAAATAAATATTAGTTGTTTTCTTCATTTATTACATTAACCAAATAGTTCAGCTTTATTACCTGGGTAGCCAGACCCACCTGGAGGCTGCAATGTGATGACATCATTTCATCAACCTGCCAGCATGAATCTGCTGCTCAGGTGAATGAAGCTGAAACCCACTGTTGCAAATAGTTGTTGACTTCTGCCTGTGTGTGTGTGTGTGTGTGTGTGTGTGTGTGTGTGTGTGTGTGTGTGTGTGTGTGTGTGTGTGTGTGTGTGTGTGTGTGCGCGCGCGCGTGTGTGTGTGTGTGTGTGTGTGTTAAAGGGGAGTTTTATGTAAACCTCCAGCTGGTGTTGGGCTCTGCACCTTGTTTAAAACAAACGACCAATGAGAAGTCATTAAGTTCCACATGTCGGGCACAGGTGTCAGAGCAACCATGTGTTTCAGAGAGGAGGAGGAGGAGGGTCCTGCTGTCGGCGCTGACTCGTCCTGCAGCCGTGACGTCTGATTGGACACTTGTTTCTTGGCTCTAATTGGCCCTGAAAGCTGCTGCGCCTCCTCCACCCTACATGTGCTTCATCATGTCTGCTGTAACTTTAGATTTCTTCTTTTCTTAAAGGCTCAGACTTCAGGACATTACAGGAGATATTTTCCATCTCCTTGTGTTCATCCTCCATGTCTGTGTGTCACAGTGAACTCACTGAAGTTGGTCATGAATACACACTACTCAAAGAATAAAGGAGACAAAAACAAGACATCCTGGATCTGAATAAATGAAATGTTCTTATATTAACTACTTTGTTCTTTACATAGTTGAATGTGCTGACAGCAAGATCACACAAAATTGATCAATGGAAATCAGATTGATCAACCCATGGAGGTCTGGATTTGGGGTCACACTCAAAATGAAGGAGTAAAAACTACAGGCTGACCCAAGTTTGATTTCCTTGAAACCAGTCAACATGAGGCTCGGTATGTGTGTGGCCTCCGCCTGCCTGTATGCCTCCCTACCCTGAACATGCTCCTGATGAGGTGGAGGATGGTCTCCTGAGAGATCTCCTCCCAGACCTGGACTAAAGCGTTGGTGGATGGAGCGAGACACGATGCCCAGATGTGCTCAGTTGGATTCAGGTCTAGGGAACGCCTTAGGAACTGCTGACACACTCTAGCCACATGAGGTCTAGAACATTAGGAGGAACCCAGGGCCATCTGCACCAGAATGTGGTCTCACAAGGGGTCTGACAGGGCCGGAGTGGGACTCGTTTTCAGCCCTGGAGTTTCAGGCCTCAGACGGCCCACTTTACACTCCCGACCTATTATTATTAAAATCGTGATCATAACCTTATATGTCAAGTCTACAACAATAATTCAACAGTACACTGTTGTAATTCAGTGTATTTTTCTGAATTATTTTCAATTCAGTGCCAGTAAAGATTGCTTCATAATGTAGGTTTAGTTCAACATCAGCTCACGTCTCCAACATTATTCTTTAGAACATCTTTTTCAACAATATCAGAATCTAGATTCTGTTCAAAGAAGTGTTCAGAGATATCCAGACCTTAGAAATTAAATAATAAATTAATAAATATAAAAAATGTTTTTAAAGAAATAAAAAGTGATGTCCTTTAAAAAAATACTATTATATATTTTTACTCTGCAAGGAAACAGTTTCATCACAACTTAGATTTGATAAATATGAGAACCTGAGTTAAATCTCCAACTCTTTACAACATCAGAAAGTCCTTCACTGCAAAATCAGATATCAAGAAAATTCACAGATTTCTAATCTGTCTGGATAAAGCATCAATAAATAATATGCTAAATGTAAGTTTGTTACTCACAGTATAACATCACTTCATAATGATGATATTGGAGTCATTTCAAAGAAACATGGCCGACCCTAAATCACTGGTCTCTGGGACTTTGTTTATTACAGCATCATGTCCAAAAACATTAGAATTTATGTCTCACATGAGCCTCAGGTTTGTTGATGTGTCTGATTTAATTACTTAGAAAATCAGTTATCCGTCATATAATTATGATATAATTTAATCCATTAACTAGAAAATAATCTCATGGAGGAGCAAAGGTCAGACAGCCTGTTTAGAGCCCTGCAGAAGAAAAACATCAAGATTTCAGTCAAAACATTAAAACATTTAAAATAACTGTCAGTTTGAATTCCATCTGAATCCAGGCGTTACGCTAAGATAACTTTGTCTTTGTCTTAAATCATGGGGAAAATATGCCTGATATGTATTGATCAAGTGGACATGGGGACCAGTGGCGTCTCTGGCACCATATGTTAGGTGGGGCACAACTCAAATATATAACTGTAGCACAAACTTTCACATTAAAAATGAAATTTAACCTAAATCTAATTTAAGAAAACAGCTATTTTATACATGAAATTGCAAATAAAGGGTCACTCACCAGCGTTGTTCATTTCTTTAAAAGAAAAGATGCAAATCATTTTAAAAAATCTACTTTGAATTGTCGTTTTGTCCTGGTAGCTAACTAGCTAAACAACACTAGACTGAGAAGCTCTGCTTTCCCACTGAACATGAAGGTAACGTCACGTGTGATATTCCAGTGTTTTAATTGGACGGTCTGGGTTTGGGGCCCAGCGCTTCGTGCCCCGTGTGTGTCTATTGAGAGCGTGTTGCACATGCACACAGTGATTTTCAGAAGCTCGTGTTTTAGACAGGCTGAGAGGGGCCGGCCCGTCGCCAGGATTTCAAGAGGTTCTAACCTCCTGAGCTTGTCAGTATCAAAGCAAAGACTTAGATATGATTACACAGATATTTATAACAGAATATCTTAGTTTTTAGACTAACACTGCAAAAAAAAAACATTCTGTTACTAACTCTTTTTTCCCACTGATCCCCACAGCGCCATCTGGTGGCTGGTGGGGCTGGGACCTACCGGCCCTAAATGACGAGACGCCACTGATGGGGACCCATCAAGATGACTTGTGCCCAGAATTCTGTGCTACGCCTCTGGAGAAATCATCTAGCAGGCTAGTCCATTACAGATCCTGAAGGTCCACATCAACATCCATGACCTATAGTTCCAGTCTGGGTTGCAGTGCGTGGTCCCTGCGTGGAAGGGGGGTGGACAGGGGAGGGAGGGGATGCGCTGCTGATCAAAGGACAGCAGCAGCTGCGTGCGGTACCGCGGTGACGTGGGTTTTGTGGAAGAACCTGCACCCCTGGATTTACTGTGCTGTCTTAACAGAACCAGCACTTGGTCCTGAACTGGGCACTTTTCATTTAGAGCAGGTCCACCAAATTCCACAAAATCCTACCTGTGGACCTGTGCTGGATCTGAGGATCTGGCTTCTGGCTGAAGGGCTATGACCTCAAAAAGCTAACTTTAGTGAAAAAAGATCACGGTTTTGCTCACAGCTGCATCTTTTTCCAAAGTTGTCCTCTTTTTAATTCCTACTTTGCGCCACCCTGAGTGCGCTGAAGTGTTACGTCAGGGAGCGCCTACAGAAAAAAACGACCTGCAAGTGAAGGCACAGGCGGGCCAGGTGGGCCGGCCTGGCCCGAGGACAGCGGTAGCAGCGTACTGAACAACCAAATGTGATTACTGAACACCGGCCCAAAAATGAAAATAAAAAGACAACAAAGGCCTTGGCGGCCCAAACATCAGATGGCCCACCGGGAATCCTCCAGACCCTCCCGATTAGCCACTCCGGGCTGGGGTCTGATCGAGGATCTCATCTCGGTACCTAATTGGAGTCAGGCTACCTCTTAGCCTAGTAAACTAGACCATCAGTTCTGCTCTGCAGACTTTGGTCTAGACTAGGGATGGGTACCGAATTCGGTACTTTTTAAGGCATCGACCAAATTCTGTGGTACCTACCGAGAACCGACTCACGTGATCTGAAACGGTGCCTCCTTTCGGTTCCTGTTTGTCATTAATGAGAACTTGTGAGACAGCGATGATAAGTTGTCGCTGACATTGCGTGCGCGTCACCAGCACTTAGGCATGGTGTGTGCGTGTTTCTGACGTGCTGCAATTGTGTGTGTGTTGCCGTCGCTGCATGCGTGTGTGTCGGAGCCTCTGACTCTGGAGGAGCTGCGTGCACGAATCTCACCTGTACCGCAGCTGATTGTTTCCGTTGCTGTCCGTGTCACCTGTGTCAGAGAGGAGCAGCTGTGTGTGCGTGTCTGCGTCAGATCACTAGAACCGGGACCGGCACATGCTGCTGCCACTCAAAACATCTGTGTCTTTTTGTTTTAAAGTACCGATTTAAATGTTGTTTAGCAACCGGTACCGTTTTAAAAGTATTGAATTGGCACCGGTACCAAATGAAACCCTTTCAATACCCAACCCTAGTCTAGCCACGCTCATTGGAACCTCTGCAGCCCACTGATTGGTCCGGTTAGTCTCGCATCGGGCCAATCACAATGCTCTAATGTGTTGGTGGGCGGGATTAGCAGATGACATCACGGCAGAGCTTCGACTCTGAATTTAAACATGGCAGCAGCTCAGGAACCGTGTTTGTTTGAAACGGCTTTGTCTTCAACTTTGGACGATTTACATTTGGGTTTTTCTTTAAGACGTGAACAGATAGAGGAACTTAAGTCTTTTATTTTGAAAGAGGATTTATTGGCCGCTTTGTCGACAAACAAACTAAAGTTGTAAGCACAACTCTGACCTGTGGACGTGGGGCCCTCATACCACCCTCATGGTGTCTGTTTCTGACTGTTTGAGCAGACACATTTGTGTCCTGCTGGAGTTTGTTCTGCAAGGCTCTGGCAGTGCTCCTCCTGTTCCTCCTTGTGCAAAGATGGCAGTAGCGGTCCTGCTGCGGGGTTGCTTCCCTTCTATGGCCTCCTCCACATCTCCTGATGTTCTGGCCTGTCTCCTGGTAGCTGCTCCATGCTCTGGACACTACGCTGACAGACACAGTAAACCTTCTTGCCACAGCTCACATGGATGTGCTATCCTGGATGAGCTGCACTACCTGAGCCACTTGTGTGGATTGTAGACTCCATCTCATGCTACCACTAGAGTGAAAGCACCGCCAGCATTGAGAAGTTTTTTTTATCCTTAAGCAACTTCCCTCTTGTTTACCATCTACCCCCCTCTGCATCAAAAGGGTGCGCCCTCAGGTGGTGTCCGCGGTCTGCCTGTTCCTGTAATGTGTTCTACATATTCTGTGTGTCGAATCTTGGTCAGGGTGTACTGAAATGGATCTCAATGTACCAGGATGCTGGTTCAATGACAAATAAAGCTGATTCTGAAGTGACCAAAACATCAGCCAGAAAGCAGGAACTGAGAAGTGGTCTGTGGTCACCACCTGCAGAAACGCAGGCTTGAAAAAGGTGAGGCCCCTCAGGGAGGCAGGGAGACTGCTTGAAGAATCAAGGAACCTCAACAAGGCAGTGAGAAGACTTGGCGAGGACCCACAGGAGGAGGCGAGAGACATCTGGCTGAACTCTCAGAGGGACAGGTGCTGGAGCAGACTGCGAAGCATCTGGTGGGACCCCCTCAGGACCAGGCGACCTGCAGAACCCCCAGAGACACTGGCACTGAAGCGGGCAGCAAGGCATCTATGGAACCCTTGGGAGGACGGGAGCTAGAGTAGGCGGCAAAGCATCTGGTGGGACGCTAACAAAGACTGGCTCTGGGACTGAACATGGAGCATCTGTCTGGACCTCCACGGAGACTGACTCTGGTACCGGATGAGCGTCAGAGGGGACAGGGACTGGAACCACACTGGAAGGTTCAGGAACAGGACCTCCACTGGGAGACTCAGGAACAGGAGCGGCACTGGGAGACTCAGGAACAGGAGCGGCACTGGCTGACTCAGGTTCTATCCATGAAAGGGTCCTCTGAACCGCTCTTTGTCTAACACTTTCTGGCTCTGAAGGCTAAGCAGACAGAGATCCTGATCATTGAACCTCCAGAGCTTCATCCTAAAATCCAACAGGAAGTTGTTTCCTTTTGCTCACCAGTCAAGTCCAACATGTGAAATCTAGGAGTGACCTTTGACCCTGTCTGAATCTTTGATTAAATCGTCTCTCCTTCTTGTTTCTGTCACTTTAGAAACGTTTCAGAACTACAGGAAATGGTTTCCTTCAGATCAGGAGGAACTAATCCCTGGCTGTGTTCGAAATGTTCACTCGTTCACTCACTCACTACATTTCGTTCCCTATATAGTCCCCTATATATGGGTTAGGGCACTGCCCCGTGTTCGGCGTTTCGAACACCACTCAAAAGCAGCAGCGTCATCAATTCGCACCGGACCCCGAGAGACGTGTCGCACAAACAAAGGCAGGAATCGTGTCAAAAGCAGCTGGTGATGAAAACGGCAACTTGTTTCTTGTTTGTTTCAGCTGAAACGAAGTTGGAAAATAATTTTTTCATTTCGGATTTGAAGTAAACCCTGTAATTTACCCGTTGCTATTTTGTTAGCATGTTTCCCCCCAGTACAAGCGCTGACTGTTGTAAGAACTTTAATCAAGGCTGGAATAATATATAATATAATATAATATAATATAATATAATATAATATAATATAATAATATAATATAAATAATATTATATAATAATGACAACTGTCAGCTCACATGCACTTTTAAAATGTAGCTACAGTATATAGCAGCTTCAGTGTAAATATTTTTCAAAGTTTGAAGTTATAATATGGCTGTGGCAGTTTCATAAATATTATTTTTTCTGTATTCTCATCCTGAGACAGAGGGGAAGAACTACTTATAGGTTGAGACATGAGAAACAGTTCTCACCAGACAGTATCACAAGTGAACACACACACACACACACACACACACATATTTATATATGGTAAATATTACTATAGCTACTAATTGACATTTTAACCAAATGTCACCATAATATACACACATGTAATATGTATGTAATATGTGTGTGTGTGTGTACAGACACACACACACATATATATACATATATGTGTACAGACACACACACATATATATGTCTGTGTACACACACACACACATACATAAATGTGTGTCAATTAGTAGCTATAGTAATATTAAACCATGTTCACATTTGATTAAGAACTTGTTCATTTTAATTATTTTTTACCATTTCAAAGTATTAACCGTCAGAAAAAAAGTTTTTCATTCTAATTAGGATCCTAGATGTCAAAACACCATTTTAATCAAATCTTTTAAACAAT
The DNA here is from genome assembly GCA_006937965.1 of Callopanchax toddi. Lineage (NCBI taxonomy): Eukaryota > Metazoa > Chordata > Actinopteri > Cyprinodontiformes > Nothobranchiidae > Callopanchax > Callopanchax toddi. Next base: position 324,805 of record SSNR01000274.1, on the reverse strand, counting down.
AACAGTTCATAAATATTAATAAAGCAAAGAAATGACACAGAAGAGAAGTTCTTTTTATTTTTACCAGACTTTCTATTACAGAGCAGAGCTTCAGTGAGGTATACTGAACTCTAAATGAACACATGTCACTCCTCACAATGTTTTTAATGGATTCACTGACATGAAGCCTGACTACAGACCAACCCTGAACAAGGTGTCTGCCATGCTGAGAGCTGAGCACCATGGGAGCTCTGGCTGGGGACTTGAACTTGAGCTACTAGTGTTCTAATAGGTTGATTCTCCTACAGAGTTGTGTCACGAGCTTTTGACATCCCATGAACTGAGCATGACATTCACAGGGTGTATATAAAATCATAAAGCTGGTGGAGAAATAATTCACTCCCTCAGACAGATGAGTTGGATGTTATAAGTAATGAATATAAAACAACTCACTGGGTCACAAGACGCAGCCTGCCGTTTAAACAGATGTTTTTTAGTTCACCTCCAGGCGGTCTGTGATCAACAGGATGGTCCGGTGACATTTTGTTTGGGTATTCTGAGTTGATACACGATGCTCAAGTGTTTTTAATCCCATCAACCTTCAGAAGGCTTTAACTGTCACATTGATACATCCTCCTTGGAGATGATGGTTCCCTGCTCCCCCTGTTGTCAACACACCTTACCAGGAACCTGTGGTCATCTAAGAAGATTCAGCTTCCACCATGCCAAGGCCTGTTCAGTTATCCAACCAGGATCAATGAAGACAAGGTGGAGGGCTTTATTTTTAAGGCGCTGGAGGAAACACCAGGTTTTGTTCCCAAGGTGGTGGCATGTTGTGCAAGTCTGCACATTATTGCAGTAGATTCAGGTGATCTGCTTGATCCATCAGATGAGCTGCCTTCAGGAGATGAAAACCATCCAGATGTTCAGCAGCAGTCAGATCCAGTGAAGAGCTGGTGGCTCCACTGGAACACCTTTAAAAACAAGACATCCATCAAACTGAGCTTCATCTGCAGACAGAGACTGACCCACTTTATTTACCTTTAATTAATCTAAAACAAGTGAAAGTTGGTCAGTATTTCTGTTTTGTAATTTAACTGTTTTCCATAAACACGTTCATATGAACTGTAGCTGCTTTAGAAGAGAATCAAACTAGTTTAGTTAGACTGACCCCCCCTAAACCCTCTATGTTAGTAAAATCACTTTGTTGGGTTTTGATGACATTTTGTAACAATATAAATGTAAATTTTGATTTGTGAAGTTGAAAGAAATTTATAATTGACTTTAGCTCTAAAATATTAAAACATTACTTCAAACTGGTTATTGTGAATTCTACATTTAAGGTCATACATATTTCAATTCATTTTAAAAAATCAATAACAAAAATAAATAAATCAGAACAGTAAACATTAAAAACCATTTCACCCTTTATAATTTGTCAGCTTTTTTCCAGATTTTAAATAATTATTCCCTCTGTTCAGCTTCACTCTTTCACTAATAACAGCAAAGCAAAGTGCTCAGTACGTCACTGTGGTGCAGTATTTTACCTTCTATCATTTCTTTAGGTTTTAATTTTTTTGCCCTGGCAGGTGTGACCAGTCTCCAGGGCCAGCTGCTTCAGAATAAACCTACAATCAGAAAACTTTATAATTAATATCAAATCAAAGAGTTCACATCACATTTTAGATTCAGTTTAGACAGAACTCTTACATCACCCAGACTGTGAGGTCTTTCTGCAGCCAGAGAAGAGAGCCTTGTGCTGACCTCTCATCCTGATCAGGTTCTTAGCAGAACCTAGAATGAAGGATATTAATTATTACTGGGGATCATTAAAACATTTACTTCACGCTGGTTACTGACCAAATGTCTCGTTGTCTTTTAACATTTTCAGAAATAAGATTAAAGATGTAATCGGACTGTACTCTAAACATATCTTGACCATGTTTATGGTTGTTTTGATTTTCTACTGAAGGAAATAACAGAGCAATCGTTCAGATAAAACGCTGACATTATGATCACATGATCTATATAACAATTACTACCAACACAACGGGGTCTGAACTTTAGAATGTTAAATAATCACTGCTGTGTAAAGGTTGTTTTTGCAGATATAATGCTAACAAGTAGTAAGCTTTATGTTTGAGTTAGCATGCTAACGGTAGCATATTACGGTGGCTAAGTAAAACGGCTTCCTTCTACGATGTATTTAGAAACCCATTTATTCACGTACAGATCCATTAAACCAATAAAACAGCATGGTTAAACTTTAAATAGATGAATAAATTACTTACAAGTTTATCCGCTGCTCTCGACGTGCATCCTTCTAACGTTTACGTCCTGACCCGCAAAGCATTATGGTCTATATCTACCGGTTGAGTGACCATCTGATGTACACTACTTTTTTCGTACCACGTGACATGTTTCTAGGGCCCCATATAGGGGGCGAAAAAATGTAGTGAACGTTCGAACAAGACTACAAAATGGCTGACTCACTATATAGTGCCCTATATAGGGAACGAGTGAACATTTCGAACACAGCCCCTGTCTTTGTGTCATCAGGTTCAGACTGTATTCTCTTTTTACTGGTCTGAACTAATCCTCCCTCTCAGGCCTTCCAGCCAATCAGAACGCAGCATCCAGACTCTGAACTAAACCCAGCAGGTGAACTCATCACCTGGTTTTAGTCTGGATCCCTGTAGAGGTTAGAATCTGTTTCACAGCTTCGGCTACAGAGCTCTGATTGGCTCCTGACTACAGATCTCAGTTTCTATCCTCGTGTAATCGCCTTTTGGCCTTTTGGCCTTTTGGCTAAGGTCAAGTGTAGTATTTGTGTGTAGTATCTGTAACCTTTGACCCCTAAGCTGTTCCTCACATTGGACTATAAGCTAAAGGGGACAGGACCTGTCAGGATCTGGCTCCTAGACTGTGGAACAGTGTTTGTTGTTCAATACTTTAGAACAGGGGTGCCCAAACTTTTTCCCTCAGAGGGCCAAAATGAAAATATGTCAGAGAGCCGCGGGCCGAATGTAGTATTTACAAAAATACAAATACTAATGATAAAGTATAGAACACTACTTTTATTCATTTTGCAGTTATTTAACCATCCTTTCTGTTTAAAGAACATTAATCAAAATATGACATAAGTCAAATATAGGCATTTAGAACAAACAACTGACTTTGTTATTTGTAATCATATGTAGTGCTAGCAGCTAGCAGCTCCCTGGTCTTTTTTGGGGGGGCATCACCTTTGCATTGTGAAAATCCTGCATGCTTTGTTCTCATAGTGACGATGAATGTTATACTCCTTGAGTACAGCAATGGACTGGTTACAAATAAGGCAGACCGCTTTACCATTGGTATCTGTAAAAAAAAAAAAGTCTTCCTCCCAGCATTTTTAAAATGCCTTTAGTCTGTGTGCCACTGACGACCACGCTCCATGTTGATAATAGCTGCTTAGGCTAGCAGCCTAGGGTTACCCGCGAACTTGGAGCAAGTTTGATCTGGTCTGGTCCAGCAGCAAAGGCTCATGGGATATTGCATATATTGACAAAATATAACTATTTGTGGTTTTATAAAGTGTGCAAAAGTACATGCGTGCATAAATCTACTCTAAATGTCCCTTGTAGTTACTTGTATTTCAATTTTGATTTTAAATTGTGACATTTCTAAGATTTTGTTGGCACCATGAGTGAGGGCTGTATGCAGCCCAATATAGAGTCATTGGGCCTGTTCACATGATGTTGAATTGGCTGAGGGAAACGGTGAGTTTCTGGATTACTGGTCCATGTTCACCCATCATCCAGGGTTCTCCACAGAGGGCCAGGAGGGCCAAATTAAATAATCAGTGGGCCAACTTTGGCCCGCGGGCCCCACTTTGGGCATCCCTGCTTTAGAATGTCTCCTTGTGAAAGGAGCCCTATGAGTTTTACTCCCTGTTGTCAGATTATTCCTCGTTTAAATTCATATCTTAACTCTCACGTTTATTGAAACGCCTCCTAGTTTTCATAGAGCGGCCATGTGGTTGATCAGTATGGTTCTATCTGACTTGCTGCTGTCACGGACCCTTTCTGCTCCCCACTTGGTGCTCCAACGTGCAGGACACCTCAAAGTTTCTTCAGGAACTTTCTAGGTCATAATTCCATCCAGTTTAGTGAATTTTTATGAAGTTATAATAATAGAAAAAAAGTTGTTTTCAGACCAAGTACTTGTGATTTTAATAAAGATAGAAACTTTATTAAAGGACTGACGGCGTTTAAACATTTTAATGATCAGAGTCTCAGTATAATGTTCACAGATCTAGAGATGGTTGTGTTGATGACTTTAACTTTATTTATCAGAACTCACCTGGGAGACTGGGCTGGGGAACGTTTGCCAAACAAACCTAGACACACACTCTCTGACAATATGTATGTGTGTGTGTGTGTGTGTGTGTGCGTGCGTGCGTGTGTGTGTGTGTATTCAGAGCGCTCCTCTCCTGTTTCCTCCGCCCGTGTGAAACTAGCTGTGATCTGCAGCCAGCTCCAGGGCTCAGTCTAATTGCTGGTAGAATAATGAGTTTAAAGGATTTGGTTCCAGACTGGAAGCTGTTGTTGCCTCTTCTCTCTCACTTTGTTTCCCTCTTCCTGATCTATCATGGCAGAAATACATTCTAATTATTTATCTGGTGGAATGGTTTCACATGGTTGTCAGATCTGGGAATGAGCCCTGAGAGCAGACACGATCCTGAACTTCAACTCCCAGCATGCAACGCTGATATTTGCTGTCTTTTAATGGTGTAAACAGCTGTGTTAAATGTCATCTTTGGTCTTTTGACCTTTTTAGTCATGAAGGAAAAATTTTCCTTCAAGTTGATTTTAGTTGATCCCCTACCATTAAGACTGAAAACAACTTCAGGTTTTAGTCCAAACCCAAAACCGAATCCTGCTGGTACCAACTAGTTCAGTCTGGTTTAGTCTGGTTCAGTCTGGTTCAGTCTGGTTTAGTCTGGATCAGTCTGGTTCAGTCTGGATCAGTTTGGTATAGTTTGGATCAGTCTGGTTTAGTTTGGTTTAGTCTGGATCAGTGTGGTTTAGTCTGGATCAGTATGAGTCAGTCTGGTTTAGTTTGGTTTAGTCTGGATCAGTGTGGTTTAGTCTGGATCAGTATGAGTCAGTCTGGTTTAGTTTGGTTTAGTCTGGATCAGTGTGGTTTAGTCTGGTTCAGTCTGGATCAGTCTGGTTTAATTTGTTTCAGTCTGGTTTAGTCTAGTTTGATCTGGTTTAGTCTGGATCAGTCTGGTTCAGTCTAGATCAATTTGGTTTAATTAGTTTCAGTCTGGTTTAGTCTGGTTTAGTCTGGATCAGTATGAGTCAGTCTGGTTTAGTTTGGTTTAGTCTGGATCAGTGTGGTTTAGTCTGGTTCAGTCTGGATCAGTCTGGTTTAATTTGTTTCAGTCTGGTTTAGTCTAGTTTGATCTGGTTTAGTCTGGATCAGTCTGGTTCAGTCTAGATCAATTTGGTTTAATTAGTTTCAGTCTGGTTTAGTCTGGTTTAGTCTGGATCAGTGTGGTTTAGTCTGGTTCAGTCTGGATCAGTCTGGTTTAATTTGTTTCAGTCTGGTTTAGTCTAGTTTGATCTGGTTTAGTCTGGATCAGTCTGGTTCAGTCTAGATCAATTTGGTTTAATTAGTTTCAGTCTGGTTTAGTCTGGTTTAGTCTGGATCAGTGTGGTTTAGTCTGGTTCAGTCTGGATCAGTCTGGTTTAATTTGTTTCAGTCTGGTTTAGTCTAGTTTGATCTGGTTTAGTCTGGATCAGTCTGGTTCAGTCTAGATCAATTTGGTTTAATTAGTTTCAGTCTGATTTAGTCTGGTTCAGTCTGGTTTATTCTGGTTTAGTCTGGATCAATCTGGTTTAATTTGTTTCAGTCTGATTTAGTCTGGTTCAGTCTGGTTTAGTCTGGTTCAGTGTGGTTCAGTCTGGATCAGTTTGGTATAGTTTGGATCAGTCTGGTTTAGTTTGGTTTAGTCTGGATCAGTGTGGTTTAGTCTGGTTCAGTCTGGATCAGTCTGGATCAGTCTGGTTTAATTTGTTTCAGTCTGGTTTAGTCTAGTTTGATCTGGTTTAGTCTGGTTCAGTCTAGATCAATTTGGTTTAATTAGTTTCAGTCTGATTTAGTCTGGTTCAGTCTGGTTTATTCTGGTTTAGTCTGGATCAATCTGGTTTAATTTGTTTTAGTCTGGTTTAGTCTGGTTCAGTCTGGATCAGTCTGGTTGAGTCTGGATCAGTCTGGTTTAATTTGTTTTAGTCTGGTTCCGTCTGGTTTAGTCGGGTCCCGTTGGTACTGTTGGGTAAACAGAGGAGACATTATCTAGTAATGAATTAGCGAACGGTCACTTCATAACTATCAGCTCGTAGCCTCGTTAGCTGAGTAGCCATTAGCTTCAGATCTTTAGGTTTATTCTGATAAATCCAGGTAAGCAGGAGGGACTTTGAGAGCCACATCCTGAGAGCCCAGACTCCAACGCTCAATGCTCCTTGGCACACATGGCTTCAGGTTTTAATAACAAAAGACAGCAGAGTCACAGTGTCCATCACTGGGGAGGCAGTAGCTTAGGAGGATGAGGCGTTGGTCTTGCAATTGGAGGGTTGCAAGTTGAAATCCTACTCCAGCTGGGTCGCTTTGTCTTTTAACCCACATAGCCTGCTGGTGGTGGCACCTCTGTGTCTGGTCACTTCACCTCTGTAGCTCCATCAGCATGTGAAGGACCGACTGATGTAAAGCACTTTGTTAGTCCATGACTTTGAAAAGCATCATACAAGTGCAGAACATTTACATTTCATCTACAGCTGATGGTTTGGACCTTCAGATTCTGGTCTTGGCTGTTTGGACCAAAAGGGTTAAGGTCTTGGCACTTTACACCTTTAGGGTTCAGGTCTGGGCCCTTTAGACTTTTAGGGTTCAGGTCTTGGCTTTATAGACCTATATGGTTCAGGTTTTGGCTCTTTAGACCTTCAGGGTTTAGGTATTGGCTCTTTAGGATTCAGGCATTGGCTTTATAGACCTATAGGGTTCAGGTCTTGGCTCTTTAGACCTTTAGGGTTTAGATTTTGGCTCTTTAGACCCTTAGGGTTCAGGTATTGGCTTTATAGACCTATATGGTTCAGATCTTGGCTCTTTAGACCTTTAGGGTTTAGGTATTGGCTCTTTAGGATTCAGGTCTTGGCTTTATAGACCTATAGGGTTCAGGTCTTGGCTCTTTAGACCTTTAGGGTTCAGGTCTTGGCTCTTTAGGCCTTTAGGGTTCAGGACTTGGCTCTTTAGACCTTTGGGGTTCAGGTCTTGGCTTTATAGACCTATATGGTTCAAATCTAGGCTCTTTAGACCTTTAGGGTTTAGGTATTGGCGCTTTAGGATTCAGGTCTTGGCTTTATAGACCTATAGGGTTCAGGTCTTGGCTGTTTAGACCTTTAGAGTTTAGATTTTGGCTCTTTAGACCTTTAAGGTTCAGGTCTTGGCTTTATAGACCTATTTGGTTCAGATCTTGGCTCTTTAGACCTTTAGGCTCTTTAGATTGTTAGGGTTCAGGTCTTGGCTCTTTAGACCTTTAGGGTTTAGGTTTTGGCTCTTTAGATTGTTAGGGTTCAGGTCTTGGCTCTTTAGACCTACAGTGTTCAGGTCTTGGCTCTTTAGACCTATAGGGTTCATCCCAGGTGTGTTTCAGGAGGCCTTTGGTCCAGCTGGATCAGTGTGGTCAGGTTTTGCACGCTGCTTCTACTCCTGCAGTTACATAACTGCAGAAGAAACCCCTCCCCCGGTGGCGGTGGGGGGGTGGACGGCGGCGACCAACCGGTGAGTCCGTCTGTCGCCATGCGGAGCAGCTGATGACTTCCTGCTGCTGCATTAGGAGGGTTAATCCACATAAATGTTGACAGCCATATTGCTGCGCTGGGCGTTAATAGGACTAACAGATTATTAGCTTCATAACAATCCTCCGTCAGCACGCCGCCGCCTGTCAATCACTGACACAATTAAATTGTTTAATGAATAAATTTGCATTGATAATGGCGGGCTGCAGGGGAACATCTGGCCGCGATGGTTTAATGGCGAGCATTGCATCAGACACCCATATGGACACTGAGTGGAGGGGCTGTTTGATGCTAACAAAATGAAAAGTATCACTCACAGTAATTTGGCTCGTTTGACAGTCAGGAAATCACTTAGTGAGACTGATTCCACCCAATTACAAGCTGCACAGCTAATTACTGTAGGAGGAGCCACTTCATACGCTCACCTTCGTCCGTCAGCTGGCAGGAAGTGCCTCCAGCTCCTCACAGCTACTTCCTCTGCAGACAGCCTGAAAACCAAATGCTAATCACTTCACTTCACATCTGGCTCTGCGCTTTCTTCCAGTCTGCGTTTGACTCTCCTCACAATTAAAACCAGCAGCAGCAGCTCAGATATACATTTCAAAATAAGATTTAATGAAGCTTCAGGAGCACAAACCAAACATCAGCGTCATTACGTGACAGAGAGACGGAAATCATTTCCGGAAAAACTGTATAAATATTTATGGAGACCGGGAGTGGATGTGTTTGTTCGAAAGTTGAGTTCAAGTCGACTTCATGTTCGTTATACTCATCGAGACTTTACTTCACAAGTCCTGGAGTTCCTGCAAACTTCTGATGGAAACATCTGATGGAATGTTCAGAGAACATCTGGTCAGTTGGTTCCATCTGTGGCCAAAACATCATAAATATGGAGGTGAAATAATAGGATGTTTAAACTAACATCAAACAACAGAAAACAACCATACACTATAACAACTATCAAACAGACCTTCTGGTGGTTCCATCCTGGCCTCGGACCTCATGGTGGTCCCATTCTGGTCTTGGACCTCCATACGAGGATTCTGAGAGTCACTGAGTCTGGCCCAGAACCGCCCTCTGTTCCATCTGTTTACATTTTAATTAAATTCTGGTTCTGGCTCGGTTCGGGAGCAGACTCTCCTTGTTCTCGCCGACCCGTGGGAATGGACAGGGTGGACCAGTCCAGGATCCATGCAGGCCCACTCGGACTAAAACACAGTGTTGGTCATTGTGTGGCCTTCAAGGAGTGGCGCTGCAGCGTGGGTGTTGAGGAAACATTCGGGATCTGAACTTCAACCTCATCCCGTCAGAGAACATTCTTCTCCTGGTTCTGGTCCAAAACATGTGTCATCAGAACCTTGAGGTGTCAGAGAGGATGACTCCTCATGAAATTTCAGGGGTCAAAGGAGTTCCTTTCTTCTTTAGGTGACTTTCGAGTGTGTGTGTGTGTGTGTGTGTGTGCTGGTGGTGGTTGTGCATGTGATGTAAGCCACTTGGATGTTATGACATCACTTCCTGCTGCTTGCTCTAACCCTGTGATGCTTCAGGCTCAGGGGGAGTCCTGGCTGCTCTGATGTGTCAGGGTTAATGAGGTAATCAGAGGGTTAATTAGCCCTGGGCTGTGTCTTCCAGACGGCGTTGTGGGGGGTGACAGCAGCGCTCACCTCTTTAACACGTCGGTCGCAGGCGAGAAGGTGGGAACTTCACAAAGTCTGGTCTGAAGTCACACATCTGAAAACCAGCAGACACTCAGGATGTGAGGTGTTTAGTATCTGTGAATATATTTTTATTAATGTTGTTCATTTTTGTATTTTTTTTATATTATTTGGGATTTTTTAAATAATTTTTCTGAATTTGTGAAGATCTTTTAAAAACCTGTGGTATTTCTGTGTTATCTTAGACAGGACTGTGTCTTTTGGGTCATTTGTCTCCATCTTCTCACTTTTTTCTATTGTTTTTGTGTATTTTTTAAAACAAGAACACAAAAACTGAATTTGCTGCTGTTATTTTTACTCCACTAAAAATAAAACAACATCTTCAGGAACATTCAGTTTAAAGAGTGCTGCTGAAATACCCTCAGACCTTCACAGGTGACCTTAATGTGACCTTCACTGACCTTTAAAGGTGACCTTAATGTGGCCTTCACTGACCTTCACAGGTGACCTTAATGTGACCTTCACTGATCTTTAAAGGTGACCTTAATGTGGCCTTCACTGACCTTCACAGGTGACCTTAATGTGACCTTCATTGACCTTTAAAGGTGACCTTAATGTGACCTTCACTGACCTTCACAGGTGACCTTAATGTGACCTTCACTGACCTTTAAAGGTGACCTTAATGTGACCTTCACTGACCTTCACAGGTGACCTTAATGTGACCTTCACTGACCTTCATAGGTTACCTTAATGTGACCTTCACTGACCTTTACAGGTGACCTTAATGTGACCTTCATTGACCTTTACAGGTGACCTTAATGTGACCTTCACTGACCTTCACATGTGACCTTAATGACCTTCACTGACCTTTACAGGTGACCTTAATGTGACCTTCACTGACCTTTACAGGTGACCTTAATGTGACCTTCACTGACCTTTATAGGTTACCTTAATGTGACCTTCACTGACCTTTGCAGGTGACCTTAATGTGACCTTCTCTGACCTTTACAGATCAGCTTAATGTGACCTTCTCTGACCTTCACAGGTGACCTTAATGTGACCTTCACTGACCTTTACAGGTGACCTTAATGTGACCTTCACTGACCTTTGCAGGTGACCTTAATGTGACCTTCTCTGACCTTTACAGGTGACCTTAATGTGACTTTCTCTGACCTTTAAATGTGACCTTCTCTGACCTTCACAGGTGACCTTAATCTGACATTCTCTGACCTTCACAGGTGACCTTAATGTGACCTTCTCTGACCTTCACAGGTGACCTTAATCTGACATTCTCTGACCTTCACAGGTGACCTAATGTGACCTTCTATGACCTTTGATTCAACCTGCTAACCAGGAGCTGAACGGCTGAATTCACAGCAGCTGTTTGATCCATGAATCCATCAATAAATGTCCTGGATCCATTAGAACTGGTATCTAAACATCATGACATCATGAGACCAAGACCTCCCCTAAATACTGATCAACAGAACATCACCATGGAGACGCTTCAAAAAGGATGTTCTCAGATGGAAGTGATCTCTGAACTCGGAGTAAGAAAGTAACCTAAACTTTATTTGTATAGCGCCTTTCAAGGTAGGAACCACAAAGCACTTTACATGACAAGAACTTTTACAGAAACATAAAATATAGCATAGTCAGATACACACACATAAATTAAAGTACAGAATTGTACTTTTAGGGGTACAATGCCTTGTCACTGGGGTGGTACCGTCAAGGGTACCATTTTGTACTTTAATTGGGGGTACAAATTTGTACCCTTGCAGTTTGTACCTTTTACAAAACAAACCTGTACCTTAGGGGTACAAATTTGCCCCCTATGGTACAGGTTTGTCTTGTGAAAGGTACAAACTACAAGGCGGTACAAACTAAACACTGGATCTGCTGGTGTTAAAGGGCGTAAATTCAGAAGATTAGATCCATGATGTTTGAAAAATCCACTCATGGAGGGAACAGGAATGAATCCACTGCAGGATCTGGATGAACACCACAGAGAAAACAAGGATGTAGATATGATGACCCTAGCACTAGGTGGTTCAGCGCCAAACCGGAAGGGGGGCACATTTTATGGAACGCACTACGGAGTTCTCACCAGTAGAGCCGAATCCTCATTTGCCTCGTTTTCTCTGAGTTCTGACTGGTTTCGGAGGGACGTCGCTGGATGAGTCCAGCACCGGTCCTGCAGCTGGAGGCGACCTCATGGGGGGCTGAAGAAATGGGTAAACAATAGAGTCCACAATGTAGTCATGGATCATGGATGATCGGATGGACAGGAGAATCTGACGGTTATATGAGATGGTAGCTTAGATGATTTTGAAGCAGATGGAGAAAAGCAGCAACACGGAGCAAAGTAGTAGAAATGAGTAGAAGCACGGTTCAACCAAGTTCCAGCAGAGTGCAGTCAACACACAGGCGTCATCTTGTTACAACCGGAACCAGAAATAGAGGTCATAGGTAGTGACGTCCTCTGCCCACATCCCACTCATGACCTCGTTATGGTGAACCAGATGATGGATGACACACAACTCCAGGCAGGTTTTAGGGAGAGGAGAGGAACCAAGTGTCTCCTCAGACCATCGGAAACCTTTTCCTTCAGCGAGGTCTGTGGATTAGATGACCTGCAGGGTACCTGAACACACCACCAGGTACCTGAACACACCACCAGGTACCTGAACACACCACCAGGTACCTGAAAACACCACCAGGTACCACCAGGTACCTGAACACAGCACCAGGTACCTGAACACACCACCAGGTACCTGAAAACACCACCAGGTACCTGAACACACCACCAGGTACCTGAACACACCACCAGGTACCTGAAAACACCACCAGGTACCTGAACACAGCACCAGGTACCTGAACACACCACCAGGTACCTGAAAACACCACCAGGTACCTGAACACACCACCAGGTACCTGAACACACCACCAGGTACCTGAACACACCGCCAGGTATCTGAACACACCGCCAGGTATCTGAACACACCGCCAGGTACCTGAACACACCACCAGGTACCTGAACACACCTCCAGGTACCTGAACACACCGCCAGGTACCTGAACACACCACCAGGTACCTGAACACACCACCAGGTACCTGAACACACCACCAGGTACCTGAAAACACCACCAGGTACCTGAACACACCTCCAGGTACCTGAACACACCACCAGGTACCTGAACACACCACCAGGTACCTGAAAACACCACCAGGTACCTGAACACACCTCCAGGTACCTGAACACACCACCAGGTACCTGAACACACCTCCAGGTACCTGAACACACCGCCAGGTACCTGAACACACCACCAGGTA
>SSNR01000274.1:284852-297785 GCA_006937965.1 Callopanchax toddi | reverse complement strand
GTGGGGGGGGGGGGGGGTTAGGGGGGGGGGGGGGGGGGGGGGGGGGGGCAGGATGCTTCCTGAAGTCTCAATCATCTCCACTGTTTTGGCAGAACTGAGTACCAGATTATTGTTTCTATGTAGCCAGACTGTCAGTCTCTGTCCTGTAGGCTGCATCACTTCCAGAAATGAGTCTGATGAGGGTTGTGACATCTGAGAACTTCAGGAGGTTTACAGACTGGTGAGCAGAGATGCAGCTGTTAGTGTACTGAGAGAAGGGGAGAAAGCAACCATCCTTGAGGAGAACCAGGCCTGAAGGTCAGAGACATGTCTGCCCAGCCTCACATACTGCTTTCTTTTTGATAGGAAGTCAGCGATCCACCTGCAGGTGGGAGCAGCTACATTTAGCTGGAGAGCTGGTTTAGCTACAGAGTTGGGATGATGTTGTTGAAAATGGAGCTAAAATCTATAAAGAGCTGCCTGATAGGTTCCTGTGGAGTCCAGATGCTGGAGAATGAAGAGTACAGTCATCGTCCTCTAAAAACTCAGGAGCAGTTTTATTCCTGCTGCTGAACCCTGATCAACACGTTGACTCAAATTCCTGAGAACAGAAATGTTGAAGCTGCTGTTTGACTTCATCATTAACTCCCTCTTCATTTTCTTCTTCACCTTTATTAAACACTTCCATTAAAAGGCTCATTTCTTCTTGTGAGCTGTGACTCTAGTTTAATATTTTTTTAGTCCAGATGAGCAACTGTGAAGGTCGTTGGACAGAAACCTAGAGTGTCCCTCGTCCCCCCTTCGCCCTGACTGTAAGGACCATTACCTGAGCCCCATTAAACTATTAAAACTGTGGCTTTGTCCCAGACCCTCGTAAAGATATCTCTGCTGCTCAGTGAGACCTTCAGAGGTGAAACTTACATTTTAAATACTTTTTATTTCAGTTTCAGTTGGTATAAAGAAAAAATTGAGAGAATAAAAAAAATGAAACTGAGCCAGAACATCTGTCTCCAACATTTTAACCACCTGAACTGTTCCTGTCAGACCAAACTGAGGGAAGAAATCAGAATCAGGATGTTAGAAGTTAAACTGACCCACTGTCATTTCATGTTATGTGTCATAAATGAGTGACAATATGTTTAAGATCACAGTGCCTGGATACAAATAGAAATAGAAATCAGTTCAAAACCTGCAAAATCAACAGGAAGAGGCTCTGAATCTGAAATCCACCTCATTTAACACAAAATGACTTTATAACCTGCTTTAAAAGTGTTAAAAGTTTAAAGGTGTAACTTTTAAAGATTTTAAAATATTTTCCTTGAGCCAGTATGTGCTAATATGACCCTTTACAGGGTTAAAGGTACTATAGGGAATTTGGTAAACATTGTAGCTTAAAACATTTTTTTTCTGCCTCTTAAAGGATCCAGGGGCAGTTTTACGAAACGAACGGGAGCGCTCCGAAATTTCTCACTAGTTTGTCTCATTTGAGTTCAACCAAAGGCATGCGGAGACATGATACCATAAATAAAAATACATTTTATTAATACAAAAGGAAATATGGTAAAACAATGCCCCGCGCCACACACACATACACACACACACACACCGGGTTATGGCTCAGTTGAACCATCATAATAGTTCGAGTCCCAGAGGGGAGCTAATAGAGAGCTATGTCGCCAGCCGCGTGGGTCCTGCCCCTCTGCCGGTCTCACTTCTCCGCCGGTCCAAGTTTCATTGTGTAGCCCCGGTTACACACACAATTCACGCAGAACGAGACAGCAGGGCGTCCACCAGCGTTGATGTCCTAAAAACACAAAGCTATCAATACTCGAGCTGCTGACATGAGAATCCAACATTCAAACTACCCAAACCAGTTTACATACCGTGTTCACAGGGACAACGGCTGCCACTGAACCGAACGCCAAGTGAAAGCTGTCAGTCGGGTGTTCTCCCCAGTTTTTCTCCCCAAAAGTATGCGTTCGCTAACACTAGACCACCTTTAATGAAAAGTCACTCAGCCCCATCTGCTGTTGGATCCAGATTACCACGTTTGCAACTTCAGAGTCTTTGGTCCGGTTCCTGAAGTCTCTCAAAGTCACGTATCTCACGAGGGTTAGGCTAACCCAATGTGGCTAGCTGTTATGCTAGCACTGGAGTATTTTTATGGTAAAAAGGTAAATGGCTTGTATTTATAGAGTGCTTTCTACAGTGCAGAACACCCCAAAGTGCTGTACAACACGATCAGTCACTCACTCATTCACACACTGGTGGTGATAAACTATGTTGTAGTCTCAGCTGCCCTTGGACACTCTGACAGAGGCGGGGATGCCATGCACTGGTGCCCTTCCAAGACCCTCTGACCACCACCAGTAGGCAAGTTGGGTGAGGTGTCTTGCCCAAGGACACAACGACAATCTAACCCAGCCGGAGCTGGGGATTGAACTGGTGACCCTCTGGTTACCAGACCGGCCACTCTACCAACTGAGCTAATGCCGCCCCAGCTCATGATTCCTGGTTTTATCCATCTCTCCCTGCTTGAACACAGCTGATTTCTTTGAATGAGTGATGAACCGCTCCAGTAGAAAGCAATGAAGGCTGAGGAGACATTTCAACAGTTAGACTTAGGTGTTTCTGAGCAGAAACAATGGTGCTAACATTTTTACAGCAGTGATTTAAAACGGACACCAGGGAGTGTCAAAAACAAGCCAAAACTGCATAGTATGCCTTTAAAGGGATACTCCACCGGTAAGTTATTTTTTGTCTATTGTCATATTCCTCAGAGTTAGAAAAGTGGGCAAAAACTATTTGTAAACAGTCCAGCTGTTTTCCTGATCCGGCAGGCGGAAACTCGCCTCCGGCAATACTCCTTTAGCATTAGCTTAGCGTAAAACACTGTAAGTGAATGGTACCTACTAGCATGCTATTAGGTACCATTCACTTACAGTTTTCAGCAAGATATGGACTTTTAAATACTGCTTCACTGAAGTTGAAGGTAAAGCTGTGTGCTTACTTTGTGGAGAACAGATGGCTGTATTTAAGGATTACAATTTAAATCGCCATTACAACAGTAAACATGCCAGAAAATACAAGAACTGGACCGATTCAGAGTGGGAAACGGCCTTTAAAGATTTGGTAGTAAAACTACACAAACAGCAAGAATTTTTTTTGTACAAAGATCCATATATCCAGGAAAGCAGCAGTCAGGAGCAGCTTTGTGATTTCATTTCCAACAAAATTGCATGAAACAGTAAGCAGTGCTCTGATGGAGATGTTATCAAAGAATGTTTGGTGGAGTCTGCAGCGCTAATATGCCCCAAGAACAAAGAAGCGTTTGCAAACGTTTCCCTCTCCAGGGGAACAGTAGCGAGACAGGTTGAGGACATCGCTGGGAATTTGGAGCTTCAGCTGCAAAACAAAGTGGATAATTTAGACGTTTTTCCTTGGCCCTGGACAAGAGCTGTGCTATTCATGACACAGCCCAGTTCCTTATTTGTATGTGGGATAGCAAAAGACTTGGAGATGACGGAGGAGCTGGCAGCTCTGAGGCCAGTGAAAAGGACGAAACCGGAAGTGATTTGTTCACAAAGGAAAACTCATCCATGGGAAGGTGTTATGACCACTGGCTGTCCTAATCTGACCAGGAACAATGTCAGACTTTTGAAGATAAAGTGACTGAAATGAACCCAGAACAGAAGTTAATATTTTTGCATTGTATTATTCATCAGGAGGTGTGCTGTCCTTTACATATCCACCTCAGATATTCAACCTGACTTGAATTCCCTTCTTCATGCTAGGTTTCTCTCACTGAATTAAAAAAAACTGATGTACTCAGCTTTCTTTTTGTTTTACATTTATTACTATTTCGTACATAGACATTGTGATGCTGGTTATTGAAAAACAAATTTTTTTAAATTTATTTTGGGATGCTACTTGTTTAGGTACTGAAAAATGTTTTTTAAATTGAGCTAGATTCATATGCACCAGATTGGTGTCTCATGTATTTTTCTTCACAAAGTTAGTGAAGAAAAACTATTTTATGCCAGATTTTGTGTGATGCTATTTTATTTTGAAAGTTCAAAATTTGCACAACTGTCACAAATTTTTTTGATTTTTATAGAAATTCTTCTATTTCTATTATTGTCCCATTGTAATATTAGCCTCGTTTCCACTATCGGAACTTCGGGGTAATTTCTGTGAGGGGAAAGTGACCAGAACATTCCTGTGGCTCGGTCCTCTCAGCTGTTGCGTCTCCATTACAGCCCCCACCCTTCCGGAACTTTTGTAAGACGTCAGCATCGACGTCACTGACAAGCGTAAAGGTGCGAACAGACAAGGAAGTGGAGAATAATAAATAGATCAACAATGGACGAAGAAGCGATGGTTGCGGCGTATATCTCTGTTTTTATCCATAGTGATGGGAGTGCTGAACAGAAGGATGAGTATACTTCATGACGAACTAATCCAACCTCGGAGACACGGTCATTTTGCAAGCTCCGACAACAGCACACAAGTAATTTATCTCAGCGCGGTCTGCTTTAATCTTTTTCCTTCATCCCACAACCAGTCAACACGAGTTAACCACATTTACCACTCCGCGAGTCTATCGGGCCGATCCGAGTACCTGCCCCTGATCAGGGACTCCGTTGGTCCCTGAAATGGCCCTGAAGATGGCCCTCTCGAAATTGCCCGCATAATGGAAACAGTCGCGCGCCTCAAAGTTCCGGTAAAATTACCCTGAAGTTCCGACAGTGGAAACGGGACTATTTATGCAGAGAGGAGACACTTTAAAGATTATTGAGGTACTTGTGAATTTCATAGAGATAAATAGGCTACTATATGATACGATTGTACTAAGTGTTTTCACTTATGGAACACCCACATCATTTGTCGAAGTAGAGATGTGATCGCTACTGTATCGATCACATGACTGTAGTGACGCTACATGACGTTAAAGCGGCTCTCTGGATTATTTTTCTCTGTATCAAAGTTTTCTAAATGTTTTAAATGATATTTCAGGTCTAAACTATGATCTATGGGTTGAGTTCCACAACATCTGTCATTCTGATGAAGACCCTCCTTCCTCCTAGAGACCCCTTTCCATTATTTCTTGCCGCCGACATTTTTCAGCCAATGAAATTCAAATTTCTGCATTCTCTCAACATGCATCGACCAAACCTGTACCAGTAGGGGGCGCTGTCGTACAGGACGCTCCGTGTGTTTCTCTGTTTACAGTCTCGTTCACTGAGGACTCACAGCTCATTTCTACTAAAAACCTACCCATTCTCCAGCTAAAGACGGATTTATTTTTATTTTTAAACCTTTCACCTCACAGAATGGCAAGGTTTGACAAGATTACGCGTTTATTTTGGTCAGAAAGTTCATCCAGGGCCGAGTCAAGTTCAGCTTCAGAGTCCAGCAGCAGCTCTCTGCTAACAGAGCTAATATCAGAAGCAGCTCATCAGACCCTCGTAGTGTTGGAGTAAGATTGTGAACTGTGAGTGATTAAACCCTACACATTGAGCTGTACAGCTTATGCCCGAAGTATATGCGCCGTGTGCACGTGCGCACACGCGACCGGACGCGCGTGTCGAGATGTTTTGAGGAGGAGCCTTTGGACGCTAGATTCAAAAACTGCTCTGTTGCTGAAATAATCCAGAGTGCGGCTTTAACCTTTCCTCAGCTTTTGGTGGACAAGATCATCTGAAGCAAGTTTCTGAGCAAACAGTGGAAACTCGCAAAGCTCCATGTCTTCAGAGAGGACCATGTGATGAGACTGAACATGTGCCGTCCTCAGCAGATGAAGCTAGTGAAATGTACTTATTGAAATAGATATGACACAAAACTAGCTTTATTCAGTTGTCCCTGAAATGTGCATCATATTTAGAGATGTAAACACTCAAAACACAAATTGGAGAAAAATATTTTAAATGTACTTTTGCCTTGAACAATCTATCATATGGGAAATTAGAATTTATAAACCACACAACTGGTGAGTTTATATTCAGAGCAAGACTCTCCTGATGCTCTCAGTAAGTGAACACAGGTCGTCGTTATAAAGGATTTTATTAGGATATGGTCAAATTAGTTGAAGAATAAAGTTGAACCGTTCATTGTAAACATGTACATTTTTGTTTAAATCCATTACATTATAAATTATTTTTTGACCAAAATTTTTTCATCATTTTTTATTTATTTCATTCAAAAGGAGAAAAAAAAACTGAATATAAATAACGCAAAATACATTTAAATGAACAGGAGCACACAGAAGAAAATATCATTCTGCTCCTTCATACAGATAAAATGATTAAACACAAAATACTAAACGTGAAATCCTCCAGTTTTCTCTTTTTAGATCGTCCATTTGGAAAGAAAAGTCCCTTTGCAACACTTAAAATGTCAGATGTTTTTGCTTCCTTTGGCAAATCCACTCTCCGTGTTGCACCTCCGGTTTTCTGCTTCCCTTCATGAATCCCTCCTAACTCAACCTTTCTTGTTTTCTCACAGCCAGCTTGTTGTTCCTTAAATACGCTTTTGGGTGGGTTAGAGTTGCATCAGATTCTTCTTGGTCAGATTCCTCTGGATCCTTGTCAATTCTCATATTTCTTCTAAGTTTCTGAAGCAGTGTCTGTCTCTGTGCATCTCTCTCACCTGTCTCTTTGTACTCAGAGCAAAATCTCCAGTTGGCAATCCTGTCACCAGAGCTGGGAGTGAAGCTGGCCATGCTGTCATCAAACAAACACAAGAAAATTAGTTATTTTTAAAAAAAAAACAGCTTTCAACTAAACAGGTATTTACCTAACTTTACAGCAGAGTGAATGACTGAATACTCTCACAAACATTCTCTCACAATGTGCCAGTGTGTGTTCCTGCTGAGAGCTACAAATATTCTTATCTCTTTTTCACACTGACCACAGGTTACCTTTCTAAATCTGAGGAACCAAATACTCAAAAATCAAAGTAGTTAAAAAAAATCAGTTACCTGTGATGGTTAGGTAAATGTGTACTGCTCTTTTATTGGCTGATTTTGCAGCACATTATTCAGGTGTGATTTTTTTTTTCAAGTTTCTTGTTTCTTTAAAGGTTTTATTTTGTTAATACACACACACTGTATGTGCTGTTTCACCATAAAATGAAGACAACAAGATGCTGTAATCTCCATGACAACAGCGCAGACTGCCTGTAAGTACATCTTTATTTGTACAGTGCCTTTCAGGATAAGAACCACAAAGTACTTTGAAGAACAACATAAATGATACAGAAGCAGCTTACAGGGCGCAGACATGAGTCAACCATAGGCAGCTTTAGACAGGTGAGTCTTTAGCTGTTTTTAAAGTGATAATATGCAGTTTTGCTTGTTTTGGGCGCCCTCTGGTGTCCGTTTTAAATCATTGCATTACACAAGTTAGCATATTGTTTCAGCTTATTAACGCCTAAATCTAACTGTTGAAATGTCTCCTCAGCCTTCATAGATTTCTACAGGAGCGGTTATTTACTCCTTCAAAGAAATCAGCTGTGTTCGAGCAGGGAGAGATTGAAAAAAATCAGGAATCATGAGCTAAAAACACTCCAGAGCTAGCATAACAGCTAGCCACATTGGGTTAGCCTAACCCTCGTGAGACACGTGACTTCCTGGGTACCGTGACGGCGACGGAGATCTTGCAATCGTGGTATTCTGGATCTAATCACCAGATGGGGCGAAGTGACTTTTCATTAACTCTGTAAAGGGTCAGATTAGCGCACACTGGCTCAAGGAAAAGATTTAAAAATATGAAAAAGTTGCATATTATCACTTTGAAAGAATCCACTGAGTGCTCAGACCTCAGAGACAGGAAGAGAATTCCAGAGCTATGGAGGAAAACGCTCTGTCTTCTTTAGTCTTGAGTCTGGTTTTTGGAGAGGCTGCTCGCTGCAGAACCAGAAAGGTGGAGCTGCACCAGAAGGCGGAGCTGCACCAGGTTCAGCCCCGCCCATTCAACCAATCAGACCCGGCCATTCCATCAGAGTCAGCTCCCACACCTCCCGTGTGATTGGACTATTACACTGGGCTGTTAGATCTGAGAACGAGGTGTTGCATCTCCACCGGATTCAGAGTACAAAGTCTGGCGGAGATGCAACACCTCGTTGTCGGGTAATGCTGCGAGCGTGTCCGCGGAGCTTCGTACGGTGCTCCTGGTCCAGCGCAGCTTTGTGCTACGGGTCCGCGAAGCGCTCAGGGTTTCCCCCGGTGCTTTGGCCCACGCCAGGTTAAGCCACAGAGCGCTAAGAGCTGCTATCAGCAGCTAATGCTACACTGGGTCTGCAGAGCTACGTGCTGCGGGTCCGCGACGCGCTCAGGGTTTCCCCGGTGCTTTGGCCCAGCTGCCAGCTGATAGCAGCTAACAGCCGCTATTAGCGGCTAACGCTACGAGTTTCTCATTCACAAACTAATACTGTTACAAAAACATGACTGAAACCCCGAGATATTTAATCAATTTTGAGGGTATGTTTTATCCTGAAAGCAAGGGGAAACAGAAGGAGAAACAGGCAGATATTCAGTTACTTTCTTGAAAATTCTTTTGCAATAAAGTTTTTTTTTTTTAAACAGCGGAGGAGAGCTGACCCTGGTTGCAATAAAGTTTTTTTTTAAAACAAGTCAGCGGGGCTGTGTAGCAGGGCAGGGCTGACTGGTTGAATGGGCGGGGCTGAACCTGGTGCAGCTCCACCTTTCTGGTTCTGCAGCGAGCATCACTTGGGTTTTTGGGACAGAGAGCAGGCCTTGGTCAGAGGACCTCAATGACCTGGATGGAGCGTACGGTTGCAGATAACTACTAATGTACGCTGGAGTCTGTCCATGCAGGGCTCTCCAGGTCAGAACGAGGATGTTAAAGAGGACCTGAAACTCCACCAGGAGCCAGAGCTGCTGCATTAGCAGAGGAGTGACCTGTGAGAGTCTGGAGGACATCTTGTTTAGGTCCATCAGACCTCAGACTGTCCAGGAGCTCAGTGATGCACAAAAAATAATTTAATTTAATACAGAAACAATTTGATGGTGTTTTTGTTTACTAATATCAGCTCACATTAAAATGTCTCATCAAAATGAACATTATGAAAATGATCAATAAATCTTTTTAAATATGACATAAATAAGATCTCGTACAAAAGAAAAGCATCAGATTCCTTTAATCTTTTCTAGTGTCTTGGCCTTGGTGATGAACGTTCCTCTATTCTGAGCATCAGGATCTGGCTCTTTTTTCAGTCCTGCTGCTGGATTTAGTCCTGTTTTAGGTACGGAGCTCACAAGTGTAGTAAAGGTCAGTGAGGGTGTGAGGTTTAGTTACATAGACTAATAATAAACTAATACTTTGTTTTAGACTTTACCTTAATGATGTTTGGCCTCAGCCATTAAAAATCCAAAGTTAAACATTACATCATCGTCAGGGCAGCACATGCGTGCCCATAATGCATGCGTATCGCTCCCTTTGCCTTTACGTTCCTGTGTGTACCGGTGTTATGTCTACCAGTATTTCCCCTTCTGCAGCGAAACGTGCATTACAAGCTCAGCTGGTACCGCAGGGGAACCGCCGCCACCACGGCAGCTCAAACACGGTGTTACGGTAAACTCTCCTCGCTATTCTGTAATTTGCGGTTGTTCAGTAAAACTATTTATAGAGCGCCTCTCAAGATATAAATCACAAAGCGCTTAACATGAGCACATAAATAAATTTAAAAAACAGGCAGATTTGAATGAAAATATAAAAAGAAAATAGGAGACAGTTTAAAACACTTAAACAAAGACAGATTTAAACAGATGAGTCTTTAGTTGATTTTTGAAAGAACCCACTGAGTCCACAGACCTCAGTGACAGTGGAAGAGAGTTCCAGAGTCTTGGAGCTACGGAGGAAAAGTCTCTGTCTCCTTTGGTTTTGGGGACTGAGACCAGACCTTGGTCAGAGGACCTCAGGGACCTGGATGGAGTGTAAGGTTTTAGAAATCCACTAATGTAGGCAGGAGTCTGACCATGCAGGGCTCTCCAAGTCAGGACAACGATCTTGTAGTGAATAGGGTTTATGCACGGTCACTTCCTGGTTGTGATAGACTCTGCCCCTCCCTTCCGGTTCAACGCTGTTCCCACACAGACTGGACAAAATGGATTTTTTTACCCGTTTTCTTCAAGACCTCCCACGCATCACGGTAGACGATGTCCACCGGATTTTTGAAAAACACACAGAGACGTCTGTGAGCAAGCGGGTGAAGGACTTTAAGCTGTATATAACCAGCTTTAGTCATGAAATTGAAGGTAAGCTAACAGCGTTAGCTCGTAGCTTCCATCATCAAAAAACAGTGAGACAAATCTATATAGCCGTGATCGTGGGCTCCAACTGCTTCCCAACTTTCAACTTTCTCTGGTCTAGCTGTACGTTATCAAACACCAAGTCTTCATTCACCAAAAGAATAGTTGTTCCAGTGAAATAACACACGAACGGCGCCGCGCCTCCTCCATTAGCCTCCTCCACTCGGCTCTTTGACTACTGTGCTGCAAAGTGTCGACTGCAGACACGGTGTGGTTAGAAATGATCACGTTTTCTCTTCTTAAGTTCACAATCCTTCCTTTTTGTAGTTATTTATTCAGTGGAAATGTGTGGAAACGGACTGATGAATTATATTCAGCTGATGCGGTACACAACGGAGCACAGCAGTGTTCAGCTGTCGAGGCTTCCCGTCGCTGATACTTATATGATGGCTTCATTTCTTAGTGCTATAATATATATATCATACTGTACTATACTATACTATTACTCGTTTTGATTATAAACAATACCTTTAGCTGGAAATGCACTTTAACTCTGGAAATCTTCACATTTCAAATGGAACCGGAAATGGTCCCACGAGTTAATTTTAAACCGGAAGTTCTACTAAGTACTCTGTGCATAAAGCCCATTCTAGACTGAACCGGGAGCCAATACAGCTGAAACAGTAGAGGAGAGACATGAGAGAATCTGGATGATTTAGTCAGAAGCCTGGCAGCAGCATTCTGTACAGTCTGTAGTCGGTTTATGGAGGTTTTAGAAAGGCAGGTGTAAAGGGCGTTACAGTAGTCCAAGCAGGATGCGACAAAAGCATGGACTAAGACCTGGATTTCAGGACTAAGACCTGGATTTCAGGACTAAGACCTGGATTTCAGGACTAAGACCTGGATTTCAGGACTAACACCTGGATTTCAGGACTAACACCTGGATTTCAGGACGGGAGACAATGGAACCAAGTTTAGCAATGTTTCTGAGGTGGTAGAATCAGGATTTAACCAGAGATCTGATGATTATCTAGAGTAAAGCCTGAGTCAATGGTTACTCCAAGGTTTCTGACAGTAGATTTAACTAATGGACTCAGAGGTCCAAGGATCTCCTTCACCTTTGTAGTGAAGTTTCTGGTGCAAAGATGATTATTTCAGTTTGACTCTCATTTAGTTGTAGGAAGCTGCCTGACATCCAGCTCTTAACTGAATCCAGGCATTTCAGGAGGTTGTGGACCTTGGGGAGGTTGTTTGGAGGAAAATATATGTACAACTGGATAACGTCGGCATAGCACTGATAAGATATGTCCTTGAAGGATGACAGTATTGGACCAAGAGAGAGCAGATAGAGCAGGAATAGCAGAGGTCCCAGGACAGAACCCTGAGGAACACCAAACTGTACTGGACAGCAGAGGGATTTGTAAGTAGATGAAGCCAGGAATGTTGATCTATCAGACAGATATGAGGACAGTCACTTCAGAACGCCCTACAGCAGGCATATCCAAAGGGCAGCCCGGGGCCGGGGGCCACTCACGGCCCCCTTAGTGATTTTGTGTGGCCCTCAACTGCATTTCAACCATGGTAGAACTGAGTCCTTCAGGAGGCTGTTGATGCAGAGACACTTAATAAAGTGTCTGTGTTCAGATTTTTACCAATGTGAGGCCTGACAATAACAAATACAGAACTTTTCTTTTTAAAATGTAAAAGTTTCAGTCTGATTCTAAATCAATCAGGTTAATTCTTCTCATCTAATTTCCTGGTAAATAGAACCAAGTAACTAGAAAACAAACAATTCATCACATTCTGGGAATTTGGTTCTTTTCTTTTATTAAAGTACAGGACTCTTTTATATCTCATATCTACAAAGATTTATTGATCCTTTTCTGCAAAAACAACTTATGGAAAAATCACACTAAAATCATTTTGCATGTTTTTTATTTAAATAAATATAGTTTATTTGGTCCACAAGAACCTCAAGGATTTCATGTTTATGTTTAATTTATCCAAAGTGACTTAAAATGATATGGTAACCAAGAAGTTACCATTGAGGCTAACAACAAACTACTTAATAATAATAATAAATAATAATGCATCAGTTTTATATAGTGCTTTTCTAGGTCACTCAAAGATGCTTTACAGAGTTGCATTATTCATTCACACAGTCATTCTCACCGGTGGTGGTAAACTACGACAGACGTCTGTAGCCACAGCTGCCCTGGGGCAGACTGACAGAGGTGAGGCTGCCATTCTGCGCCATCTGCCCTTCTGACCACCACCAACATTCACACACAGTCACACTCACATTCACACAGGCAAGGTGGGTGAAGTGTCTTGCCCAAGGACACAACGACAATCTAACCCAGCCAGAGCTGGGAATCGAACCGGTGACCCTCTGGTTACCAGACCGGCCACTCTCCCAACTGAGCTAGTGCCGCCCCAGAGGCACTACTTAGAGGAATGAACAACACTAGTCAGGCTCTGGGGCGACGGTGAGGGAAAAGAATACCAGCATAGAGATTTTGTCCCTTTTCTTGAAGAGTTTAGCCCTAAACCGAGGTTAACAGGCAACGCAGTACTGACCTCATTTATCAGTTTATCAGAATGACTCTAGAGCTGATGTCACTTATCCACTGGACTGGTCCCTTCATTAAGGAGAGGCACGGGGGGGGGGGGGGGGGGGGGGG
>SSNR01000274.1:273168-284598 GCA_006937965.1 Callopanchax toddi | reverse complement strand
CTACCGATATACCACAGTCCTACCTATTTACCACAATACTACCGAAGTACCACAGAACTATCGATATACCACAGTACTACTGATATACCACACTACTACTGATATACCACAAGTCCTACCGATATACCACAGTACTACTGATATACCACACTACTATCGATATACCACAGTCCTACCGATATACCACAGTCCTACCTATTTACCACAATACTACCGAAGTACCACAGAACTATCGATATACCACAGTACTACTGATATACCACACTACTACCAATATACCACAGTCCTACCGATATACCACAGTCCTACCAAAGTACCACAGCACTACCAATATACCACAGTACTACCGTTATACCACAGTCCTACCAATATACCACAGTCCTACCAAAGTACCACAGCACTATGAATATACCACAGTACTACCAATATACCACAGTCCTACTGATATACCACAGTCCTACCGATATACCACAGTCCTACCAAAGCACCACAGCACTACCGATATACCACAGTCCTACCAAAGCACCACAGCACTACCGATATACCACAGAACTACCGATATACCACAGTACAACCGATATACCACAGTCGTACCAATATACCACAGTACTACCAATATGTCACAGTCCTACCAAAGTACCACAGCACTACCAATATACCACAGTACTACCGATAGACCACAGTCCTACTGATATACCACAGTCCTACCAAAGTACCACAGCACTACCAATATACCACAGAACTACCGATATACCACAGTACAACCAATATACCACAGTCCTACAATATACCACAGTACTACCGATATACCACAGTACTACTGATATACCACAGAACTACCAATAAGTCACAGTCCTACCAAAGTACCACAGAACTACCAATATACCACAGGTACTACCAATATGTCACAGTCCTACCAAAGTACCACAGAACTACCAATATACCACAGAACTACCAATATACCACAGCACTACCGATATACCACAGTACTACCAATATACCACAGTACTACTGATATACCACAGTCCTACCGAAGTACCACAGCACTACCGATGTACCACAGTACTACTGATATACCACAGTTCTACCGATATACCACAGTACTACCGATATACCACAGAACTACCGATATACCACAGTACTACCGAAATACCACAGTACTACATAGTAGGATTAGTTCTCTACATCTTTTCCGTCCCTGAGGAGCAGCAGTCAGTTTCATGGCGCCTAGGAGGCAGCTGGGGGTTCAGGATCTGACCAAAGATGTTTCCCCACTAGGCTTGGGCGGTATACACATTTTGATACCATCAAACTATCTCCACATTTTCCCGTGGTGTTTGGTATTACCGTGACCAGCGTTGGACTGGGACCATAATTCGGCCCAAGCATTTTCAGTCATGGCTCCCACCATGAGCATAAGTTTACTTACTCTCTTCTTCTGGCTTCTGTTGAGAGCGGTCGCACTGCTCCTTCTCTCCATTGTGTGTTACTCCTGCAGCTGTTTTTGTCTTCTGAGCATTTTCCTCATTCCTTCTGGTTAAATATTTTTATTTTTCTTGATATGGCTTTGGTTTGCTGGCTTCCCAATAAAATGGATACAATTTTTTACACTCTCAAAACGGAGGAGGGGACTCCGCGGCTGACTGAGACAAGAGCTGTGGGGTTCGTAATGGATCAGATTGCGGGTCCTGCAAGTCTGTCTCTGGAGGTCTATAACTTTGGATTAATGATGATCGGGTGCACGCTCATTGGAATCTGCATGGACCTGGTTTATCGAAAAACAACGGAGCTAACAGGTGCAATTGATAGGATTTCTGTGCTTCAAAGGGGGCTGATGCGTGCTTTGAACACTGAAACACTCGCGAGGACTGAGTTGTCTCGTAGGACTGACTGCGAACGAACTCTGGCGCGGAGTGAATTACGATCGATGTGTCGAACTACACGGATCAGATGGGACTGGCCAGGATGTGGAATTCGGACGGGATGAAGCCAGTGAGACAGACATTTAAGGCGGCTGTAACAAACAGGACTGCCTGCTCCAAACACATTCTGTTATCTTATCTGGTGACCCTGAAAACATTCTCCTACTCAACAGAGTGAATGAAGCGACTGCTCAGCCCCCCCCTTCTCTACGCTCTCTCACCTAACTCGCCTCCCCCCCCTCTACTGGGAGTGAAGGTCGGTCAGCTGTGCCGTGTCCTTGCTGCTGGTGGAGATCCTGACCCCCCCCACCCTCCTTGATGTGTTTTTCGGTTGTTGTGACTGTGTGTAAAATGCTACTCCCTCCCTCCATTTTGTTTACATTTTCTTCTGCTCCCATCTTTATTTTTTTCCCCAAATATTGTGTTGAAGTTTGCCCCAATATTTCTGCCCAAGACTTTAGTTCCTTACACAAGCCAATGTCCCACTTTATCTCATCATTTACAATGTAGATCCCTTGATGGTACCCCAAATCTTGAAGTTTGCCCCAATATTTCTCTTTGCCCAAGCCCAAATAAATGTCCCACTTTAAGTCATAATTTACAATGTAGGTCCCCTGATGGTACCCCAAATCTTGCCCAAATATTGTATCTGGCTCCCATCTTTATTTTTGGCCCAAATATTGTATTGAAGTTGCCCCAATATTTCTGCCCTAGACTTTAGTTCCTTACACAAGCCAATGTCCCACTATATCTCACAATTTACAATGTAGATCCCCTGAAGGTACCCCAAATCTTGCCCAAATATTGTATCTGGTACCCCAAATCTCTGTTTTGTTTTTTATTTTCAATGTTTTCTCTGTTTTGTTTTTTTTGTTTATATTTTAAAGCGCTTTGTGATGTATATCTGTGAAAGGCGCTATATAAATAAACTTTACTTACTTACTTACTTACTTTACAGCTGATGTTCGGTTCAGACGGCTATGTTGTGGGTTCGTCCCGGGGGGGATATCCTGCTGTTGCTCTAAGCGCGTGCAAACACACCCACAGCTGTATGCAACAAGAAGGGCTGATTAAATCGAGCCGTTCAGACGCAGCTGCACCTCTGTCCAAATATTACTACCGACTCACCGGCAGTCCAGCCCTGACCGTGCATTTTTTTCATGACAGTATTAAAACTGGTAACGTTGCTATTTTTAAATCCGGTATTATGTATGTATATGGTATTACTATAATACCGCCCAAGCCTATTCCCCACATGACTCAAAGTTGGGATTGAACCCTGACCTCCTGATCAGTGGACAACCTCTCTTCCCCTAACCCCCACCTCCCAGTAATATAATCCAGTGGTGCCCACACTTTCCCATCAACATCCGCGTGAGAGGTTTGGTAGTGACTGCTGTCGCTGTAACTCGTTCTGTGGGGGGAGAGGACACTGTCCTGTGATCTACAATCGACCTATTGGGCACCCCTTATATTATATAATATACCACCTCTAAAAGTAAAATGGAGCATGAACATTAGATTGTTTATAATACAAGGGACTATTTCTTGTTTTATTTTTATTTATTTTTACTTGTTTTTTGTTTTTTTTACAAAAAAATTGAACATGTAGATCAGTAGTGTCCAACAAGTCAATCATGGTTGATGGCAGCAGCAGATCACCTTAAACCGCTTATTATAAAAGTAACACACAAGGTGAAAAAGTGTGGGCACCCCTGATGTAGATCACCATCGTCACAAATGTCATAGGAGAGGGATCACCTTGTCTCAGCTGATTTCAGAGTGTCTCTCTGCTCTGAAAAACTCTGATGATTCATCCAGACTCAGACTATAGCAGTCCTCATCATCAGCTGCTCTGGCTCAGTGAGAACTCCTGGGGCTATACGGGCCGTAGGCCAGAGGTTACCCACCCCTAGAATAAAAAGGTGGACTTTGCTGTTTCCTGTTGTTGCATAAAAATGAGTGAAGTGAGCAGAAGACTCCAGAACCTCAGCTCATAAACAAAACCAATGAGAGAAAAAGTTCACTGTCTCTTTAACTTCCATTAAATCAAACAGATCAGGGGCCTCTGGTCCTGCTGGTGGCCCCACAGGGCCCCTGCTGACCCCTGGGCCTCGTGTTCAGCTGTTTCAGGAGCAGAGCAGTGATTTCTGCAGCGTTCTGTCACATATTTCAGCGGGCCTGGCTCTCATTAAAGACGGCGGTGCGCGGCGCGGTAATTGTTTTAATTTATTTGTTTATGGCGGAGACAGAGGGGACGGGCACATGGCACTCTGCAGCTTTATTGGGAACATATGGAAGACATTTATCACCATTTGCAGCGATCGGCCTAAATGATTTTATTAACTAATTTGTAACTTTACACTTTTTTAATCAAACACATGCTGCGTGCTGTAATGCTCTGATAATGCTCCCGGGCTTTGTAAAGAGAGCGCTCACAGCCGGAGGGAAATAAAAGCAGAGGAGGCGAAGGAGACGCAAAATGAAAGTGTGGAGGTGTGAGAGGAGGAGGAGGGGAAGGAAGAGAAGAAAGAAGATGACTGTAGGCTGAGCAGCTCCTCTCTCTGGATGCTTCTTTACCTGAAGTCAGTGAGGCGCTAGTGAACCTGTTATCCTAACTCCTTATTGCTGAAAAGTCTTCCAGGTCCGCTGACCTGATCCTGTCTGGGTCAAGGCACAGACCTAAGAAGACCTAGTCTCAACAAACTGAACCTCAGAGGACCAAACCACAACTCAACAAACCTAAACTAATAAAGCATAAACGGAACAAATTTTAGGAGAACCACAACACAACATATGTATGTGTGTATATATATATATATCAACATCATCATCAAAAAAATGTATTTCATTCAGTAAAAACAAAACAAAAACTAAAATACACAAAACTGCAAATAAGCATAACCAAGAATTTATATATATATATATATGTATGTATATATATATGTATGTATATGTATATGTATGTATATATCCCTCGACCCTAACCCCCTGACCAGGACAAGCAGGAACTGCATAACCAGAGCAGCAGACTCCGATGATCAGTCCTTTCTCCATCTCCCTGTGCTACTACCTGATACAAATAAAGACGCCCGTATTCCTCCAGACAAGCACCGACCCTGATGAACACGTGCACACAGATGCACGACACCCGTCCCCGAGCCTAAACGGTGCTCAGGCAGAAACCACAACACAACCAGCTGAGTTGTGCTGGAGTGAGCAAAACCCTTCCCTGTTTGAGCAGCACCCCCCGGCGGCCCATCGTCCAGCCACTTAACAGCAGGCGGAGCCACTTAACAGCAGGCGGAGCCATCCTGCTACAGTTCACCCCTAAAGTAAATTGGCACCCCAACGATTACTGACCAAGGCCTGAATGCTGCCCACATTGTGCTTGACCCCTGTGCAGGCAAGTTTATAATTATTCACCAGGCACACCTCACTGACCTAGGAGGTGGTGGGTGCCAGAGTGTTGATTTGCTGTTGACCTCTGGGTCCTACGCTGGGGGGGACCACTGGGCACAGCCACAGGCAGTGTAGGGGCAACGGGAACCACCCCACTCTAGGCCTGTTATGGCAACCCAACCATGACAAGGACTGACCGCACTGGGCCAGGGCCTGGAGTCATCTGACCTGTCCCCTTCCTGCCCTGCCAGGTCAGAAGATGAACCACAGGTCATGGCCCCTACAGGCTGTGCACCTTCACCCACAACTTTGAGGATATCTCTGTGGACATGTCTCACCCTGGTTCTATCCATAACTGGTGTGACAGAATACACTGGGCCTGCCCCCTTCGGAGCTTGCACCACTACATGCACCACAGAGCCTCAGAGATTGTGATTGTGTGAACCTTCATGCCACACTCCTGCAACAGCACCTTCTGACTCTCAGCCAATGGGGCTTCCCTAATGGTCTAGTCATAGTGCTTCTTTGACGGGGCCAGAGAATGCCCCGTCAAAGGCCAACCACAACCGGGTCTGATGTTCCTGGGTCCAGTTGCGGACCCGACCACCCACTGGGTCCCGCACTGACCCAGCAGGAAATCCACAGGGAGCCTGGGCTCCCACCCAAACACAAGAAGACGGAGACTCACCAGTGGACTGGTGCTGGGGCTGTTGTACACAAATAACAGCAGGACTAAACAAGAGGGTCAGTCCCTCTTTCACAACACCAGGAGACACAAACACTGGTATAGTATTCACAGTGACTGTGTACTCCAGTGTAAATATTGATCTCTGGATCAATATCATTTTGTGTATTGTTATTTAAACTCTGTTTAGTCGAACAATTGCTATCGTAAGCTTTCATAACACTACCAGTCACAGTTACCAGTTAGTGTTCTTACTGTATTAAGTGAGTTGCGGACTTTGGTCCATCTAAATTCTTCATAGATCTTTTTGTATCATCCATACGTGATGTTGGTTGCCATCATCTTGTTCATCTTTGGTAACACACATCAAAGGTGTACCATTTGTATCGTTCAAGTTCTTTAATGTTAGCCTGATCCGGGGGACCATTCAGCTTCATCTGCCGTATTTTCCGGAACATAAGTTGCACTTTTTTCATAGTTTGGCGGATCCTGCGCCTTATATACCGAAGTGTAGAATTTCACATGTTTGTCACTTTCACACCTAAAACCGCTAGATGGCGCTCTAGGCCTGTGTACTAATCAGCCGCCATGCTTGGTTGTAATATTAACGCAATGCCGGACTTGTGAATGAAGATCACGCCTTGGCGCAACAGAGGGAGGTGTTGCTAATAACGTAGCAAAGGAGAGCTGACCCCCGACTGGAAAAGTATTTAAAAATCAGGTAAATACCTGAAAGCTGTTACGCACACTCAGCAGAGATGGCAAACTGGAGCGACGCCGAGATCCGGGTGCTTCTGGCGTTATGAGCAGAAGCAGAAGTCACATGTCTGTTTACTAAGGGAACTTCTGTCTCACGTCTCTGTAACCCTGCACGTCAACAGCGCGAAGACTGCCCCATACCGCCAGTGAGTAATCTTTTCTTTAAAGTACATGATTGCGCAACTTTACCGGCGCGGTCTGAACCCTTATGAACGACCAAAGGCTCCCAGATACCGGCTCAGCTTCGCGGCAAATTGCCGGCATTGTTTTATGAAAGCAGCTAATAATGTGAAATACCAGTTCTTGGTCCCGGATTTTGTAAAATAAAATTTCCTCCAAAAATGCGACTTATAGTCCAGTGCGACTTATATGTGTTTTTTTCTTCTTTATTGTGCATTTTTGGGCTGGTGCGACGTATACTCCGGAGCGATTTATAGTCCGGAAAATACGGTATACACCACTTTGTTTTTCAAGACTCATGAATCTTCTGTTCTCGTCTCAGAATCTCTGTTTGACTTGCAGGTTTAGAATTTAATTTTGCATGGTCCTCATTCACACGTATGTGTGATCACTTATCAGTTACTTACATTATGACAGGAACTCATCAAAGTAAAGAAAATAGGAAACTACAGTAAACGATCGCTTTTGCTGGCTTTTGTGTATTAAAACTATGGCAACTGACAGTGTTTCATCAGAGTCAGATGTAGCATCTGAAACCTGCTATTCAGTCAGAATTTTTATTACGAGTTCGACCTACATCCTGAGTTTGACTCCGACAACCTGCCAGCTGATCTGAACCAACGTTCAGGTTATGGAACATCTTCAGAACCTAAATTGGTATGGTCTAATTTACTTTTTCTTTTGTCTTTTGCTTTGATTTTTATGTTTGAAAATAACTGAGATAACACCGTTTCTAGGGACACACTATGAAATCGTTTCAGCACTTTACCAGTCAGGTACAGTTTACTTCAAATGAAATCTGTAAAAAACTAAATTGTTGCTCCAAAGACCTTACTGCACGCCTGAAACGTCTAGCACCATTTCAGGCAAAGGCTTTTATTTTGAAAAATGTGTGCATTGGTATACATCTAAAGCTTCTCAGACTGGTTACAGCTGTTCAGCAGGAACCAAGTGGTACCAGTTCAGACCAGAGCAACACCACCTTTACCATTAAGCAGCTCTGAGAGCGGTGAGGTTCTAACTTAAACACCACAACAACTGCAGATGGTTTAAGTTTTGATGATAAATTTAGTGTGATATCATGGGCTCAGATCTTTTCTACTCATGTACGTTCATTATTTAATGAACACTCTTCAGACAGACCTGATTCAGAGTGCTCAAAGAACCAGAACCAGTTCAGATCTTCAGCTTCAGACAGTCCATGTAGAGACTGGACCTTTGTCCCTCAGTGATCGGGGGAACGGTGAGCTGTTGCTGCCGTGGTTCCCTTTAGCCAGGTGTCGCTGCAGGCTGCCGACCTCATGTCTCTCTGCTGTTTGTCAGCTGTGATGTGAAGCGACATGACGACACGTTTAGACTCTTAAACGAGACGATGTCTCAGACAAATCTGGCATTAAAAGCACCATCTGCACCTCCTCCTGCTCGTAACGTCTCCGGTTCCTCTGTCACCTTCTCCCGTTAACTGGTTTTCTGAGGCGCCTCATGCTCTCACGTCTGCTGAATAAAACAAAACGGGTGGCACTTTCTCATCCCACAGCGACTCGACCACAAACATCTGGACGTAAACAAGAATCCCACCAACAGCCGTTCGTACATAAAAGAAGAAGCCAGCTGGCAGCAGGAAGACCGTCCTGCTGTGACGAAGAGCAGCGTGACACGGCAGCAACGCCGGCTCCCATTAAGGCCCTAAAGAGTCGGACATCAAACCAGGAGGAGGAGGAGGATCATCACAGTTTAATAGGACATGTGGCTTCTCCTCCACTCAGGACCAAACTCTCATCCTCTATTCTGAGCAGCTGTGCCCATTCTGATGGATCGCTTCATCATCCTCATCCTCATCACTGGAACTGGAAGTTTCCTTCCATGGAAACAATGCTGAAACTGGAGGTTACCTTAAACCAGATAGTTACTGTAAACCCATCAATCAGACAGCAGATCAGATCTAGACTCACAAACAGCTTCAGGCCACATTACTTTCACTATGAGTGTCCATAGATAATATCACCTCTGCTCTCCTTTTACAATAAACCTAAATAAGCGTGTGTTTTCTGTGATGTGCAGCTGTTGAATCTCGATTCACTGTCTTCCTTGTATCCGGGTCCAGGTCTCGGGGCAGCATTAGGAAACCCAGACCGTCTTCTCTCCAGCCGCCTCGGCTCTAGAGTGTGACCTGCACATGCAACCTCATTTCACGATGGTGAGACTTTTATAAATCTGAGGTTGCACCGGTACGACCGGTCATTCAACAAAAAGAAAGAAAGTCTGTGACATTGAAAGTCTCCCTACAATTCAACAATTAGACACACATTAGGCCCATATGGTCTGAACCAGAGGTACTCAGTTACAAATCTTCTTTAAAAATGACATTAACAGGCTCACAGTCCTGGAGGGGTGGGGTGGGGGTGTCTGGAGCGTTCACTCTGCGGCGAGGTGCGACGCTGAGGCAGACCCTTAAGGACAGCAGCTGCTGCAGCACCTCATCCTGTAAGGACGAAACGTGCACAACACACTGTGCAGATTAAAACAATAACCAGCGTTTTTTCCCAGTTAAGGCCTGAACCATCATTACAATACTCTGACATTAAATCATTAGTCTCCCAGGTTACGTCAAGCCCTAGTCTACGGTTAGCATCCATTCTCACCTTCTGAGCACTTCTATGGAGAAAGCTTGTACATACAGGAACATACACAAACACACACACACAGGTGCTCACAACGTATTCACACAAGTATGGACTCAAAAACAAAGAGTAGAGTGAAGTTCTGCATTTAAATAAATTTCAAAACTTTGTTCAGAATTCTTTGGTCTGAAATGTTTGGTTCTGTGACATCACAGGACCAGCTCAGACTGGCCCAGCCAGGGTGGGTTTGGTGTGCCAGTCTGAGCTCTCAGGCTGTAACCACCTGTTTCACCAGAGTCTGCAGCACAGGGGTTGGACCGGTCTGGAGGAAGACGAGGGTGGAGGGAGAGTGATCAGAGACGATGGGATGAAGGTGACCCTGAATCTCACCAAAACACACCCTCTATGGTTTAAGGTCTCAGGAACCTGAGCCGATCTGTGTAAAGGAAGGTGTGACCTCTAAACAGTCACCAGAAAACAAAGACTGTGAATTCAGAATGTTTCGTTGTGCCGTTTCCTGCTGCTGATGTTTTATGTTTCAGTTTTGGTTAAAAGTATGGCGCGCTGCAGCATGATAATCGATTCTTTTCCCTGTAGCTCTACTCTGGACTTGGATAATGGCTCAGAGTGATGCCTCTCAGAACCCGCTCAGCGTTGATGGACTCTGCTTTTGCTGACTCAGAGCCAAATGCTCCATTTTTCTCTGAGAAGTGACTGTTTTTCCACCAGCTGCCAGAAACACCGTAACAGCTTTCTGCTGAAGGTGTTTGAGCTCCACGTCGCTGATGCTTGATTGGACAATCAGATCTAATTAGGTGAAATGGAGTTTGGTTCGGGGCCCGGTCCGGTTCTGGGTGCTCTGCGTTGAAGCTGTAAATCACAGGGTGAATGAAGCTGCTGATCCGACGCGCTGCAGCTGGAGGTCTGTAATTCACTGCCTCCATCACAGGAAGCAGAGGGAGCCTTCAACCAAAAGCTGTGGGAAAGGAACACAAACCCATTTGAACAGCTCCTGCTTCTGATTATAAAAGTTCCATGTTCCAAAGATCAGACAAACCAGAAAGGTTTGTTTTAATGTTAACTAAACAAAACCCTTCATAACCTTCAGGACTCAGAGCACAGAGACCTGCTGAGGTTTCAGCCGTCAGAATGTCACACAGTGAGAATTTGGTTTTAAAGTTTTTATTTGCATGATTTTTCTGGCTTTTATATTAATTTATTGCATGTTTTATTTTTCATTATTGCATGTGCTTTTAACTTTTTTGATCACTGTGGACTCTTAGCATGATTATAAAGACTGTCACCTGTGGAGAGGTGGGCGTGGCCAGGAGGAGGCCTATTTAAGTGCCACAGAGGAAAGGAGAAGAGATGAAGGACAGACACAGGACTGAGGTGGAGAGGAGGGAGGCAAGGAGGGGTCCCTGGCCCCCAGCCTGGAGATGAGAGGCCCCCAGCCTGGAGATGAGAGGCCCCCCAGCCTGGAGATGAGAGAGGCCCCCAGCCTGGAGATGAGAGAGGCCCCCAGCCTGGAGATGAGAGAGGCCCCCAGCCTGGAGAGGATAGGCCCCCATGGCTGGAGATGAGAGAGGCCCCCAGCCTGGAGAGGAGATGCCCCCATGGCTGGAGAGGAGAGGCCCCCAGCCTGGAGATGAGAGAGGCCCCCAGCCTGGAGATGAGAGAGGCCCCCAGCCTGGAGATGAGAGGCCCCCAGCCTGGAGATGAGATGCCCCCATGGCTGGAGATGAGAGAGGCCCCCAGCCTGGAGATGAGAGAGGCCCCCAGCCTGGAGATGAGAGGCCCCCAGCCTGGAGATGAGAGGCCCCCAGCCTGGAGATGAGAGGCCCCCAGCCTGGAGATGAGA
>SSNR01000274.1:241445-271945 GCA_006937965.1 Callopanchax toddi | reverse complement strand
CTGGAGATGAGAGAGGCCCCCAGCCTGGAGATGAGAGAGGCCCCCAGCCTGGAGATGAGAGAGGCCCCCAGCCTGGAGATGAGAGGCCCCCATGGCTGGAGATGAGAGAGGCCCCCAGCCTGGAGATGAGAGAGGCCCCCAGCCTGGAGATGAGAGGCTCCCAGCCTGGAGATGAGAGAGGCCCCCAGCCTGGAGAGGATAGGCCCCCATGGCTGGAGATGAGAGAGGCCCCCAGCCTGGAGATGAGATGCCCCCCTGGCTGGAGATGAGAGAGGCCCCCAGCCTGGAGATGAGAGAGGCCCCCAGCCTGGAGATGAGAGGCCCCCAGCCTGGAGATGAGAGGCCCCCAGCCTGGAGATGAGAGGCCCCCAGGCTGGAGATGAGAGAGGCCCCCAGCCTGGAGATGAGAGAGGCCCCCAGCCTGGAGATGAGAGGCCCCCAGCCTGGAGAAGAGAGGCCCCCATGGCTGGAGATGAGAGAGGCCCCCAGCCTGGAGAGGAGATGCCCCCATGGCTGGAGAGGAGAGGCCCCCAGCCTGGAGATGAGAGAGGCCCCCAGCCTGGAGATGAGAGAGGCCCCCAGCCTGGAGATGAGAGGCCCCCAGCCTGGAGATGAGAGGCCCCCATGGCTGGAGATGAGAGAGGCCCCCATGGCTGGAGATGAGAGAGGCCCCCATGGCTGGAGAGGAGAGGCCCCCAGCCTGGAGATGAGAGGCCCCCAGCCTGGAGAGGATAGGCCCCCATGGCTGGAGATGAGAGAGGCCCCCAGCCTGGAGAGGAGATGCCCCCATGGCTGGGGAGGGGAGGCCCCCAGCCTGGAGATGAGAGAGGCCCCCAGCCTGGAGATGAGAGAGGCCCCCAGCCTGGAGATGAGAGAGGCCCCCAGCCTGGAGATGAGAGGCCCCCAGCCTGGAGATGAGAGGCCCCCAGCCTGGAGATGAGAGGCCCCCATGGCCTGGAGATGAGAGAGGCCCCCATGGCTGGAGATGAGAGAGGCCCCCAGCCTGGAGATGAGAGAGGCCCCCCAGCCTGGAGAGGAGATGCCCCCATGGCTGGAGATGAGAGAGGCCCCCAGCCTGGAGATGAGAGAGGCCCCCAGCCTGGAGATGAGAGGCCCCCAGCCTGGAGATGAGAGGCCCCCCAACCTGGAGATGAGAGGCCCCCAGCCTGGAGATGAGAGGCCCCCATGGCTGGAGATGAGAGAGGCCCCCAGCCTGGAGATGAGAGAGGCCCCCAGCCTGGAGATGAGAGGCCCCGCGCCTGGAGATGAGAGGCCCCCAGCCTGGAGATGAGAGGCCCCCAGCCTGGAGATGAGAGAGGCCCCCAGCCTGGAGATGAGAGGCCCCCATGGCTGGAGATGAGAGAGGCCCCCAGCCTGGAGATGAGAGAGGCCCCCAGCCTGGAGATGAGAGGCCCCCATGGCTGGGGATGGGAGAGGCCCCC
This sequence comes from Callopanchax toddi, assembly GCA_006937965.1. NCBI lineage: Eukaryota > Metazoa > Chordata > Actinopteri > Cyprinodontiformes > Nothobranchiidae > Callopanchax > Callopanchax toddi. Next base: position 270,503 of record SSNR01000274.1, on the reverse strand, counting down.
ATGGCTGGAGAGGAGAGGCCCCCAGCCTGGAGATGAGAGGCCCCCAGCCTGGAGATGAGAGAGGCCCCCAGCCTGGAGATGAGAGAGGCCCCCAGCCTGGAGATGAGAGGCCCCCAGCCTGGAGATGAGAGGCCCCCAGCCTGGAAATGAGAGAGGCCCCCAGCCTGGAGAAGAGAGGCCCCCAGCCTGGAGATGAGAGGCCCCCATGGCTGGAGATGAGAGAGGCCCCCAGCCTGGAGATGAGAGAGGCCCCCAGCCTGGAGATGAGAGGCCCCCAGCCTGGAGATGAGAGAGGCCCCCAGCCTGGAGAGGATAGGCCCCCATGGCTGGAGATGAGAGAGGCCCCCAGCCTGGAGATGAGAGGCCCCCAGCCTGGAGATGAGAGGCCCCCATGGCTGGAGATGAGAGAGGCCCCCAGCCTGGAGATGAGAGAGGCCCCCAGCCTGGAGAGGAGATGCCTGAGGACCTCCAGGACTTGTTTCTTTTTAATTACTTTTTTTTTTAAATCTAACTGTATTTAGTTTTTAGCTTTTATTTTAACGGATGTTTTTTTAGAGAAATAAACAGATATTTATTTCCTCTTAGCTGGTGTTCGTGTGCTCTCGGGTTCCAGAGTTGCTGCTCCCCCCTGGTTTAGGCCCTCGGGGTCATGGCCAGACCTTCTGGGGCCCCGGCTACATTTTAACACTGGGTCCAGCTCCATTTACGATCCAGGGCTGAACTGTTATCAACCCTTGTTTTTCTCTGTTAGAGACCTGAGGCCTCATTTATAAAATGTTGCATAGAATCCTTACTAAAACATACTTAAGCTCAGTAAAAACAATGTACTTACGCAAAGTCATTTTCTGACCTATAAAACTCACAGATCCACACAATCCTGCTGTAGAAATTTTTCAGCTGTCTGTGGATCAGACCCCGCCTCCTACACGCCCACATTCTGCCGTATATGGTCAAAGAACCTCATGAATTATTGACATGAACAGAAGCTGGTAAAGTTCAGGGAGCTCATTTATAAAAGTTTGCGTAGAATCCTTACTAAAACTTGCTTAAGCTCAGCAGAAAAGTTTCAGTTACGCAAATTCCATTTCCGATTTATAAAACCCTGCGGACGCACAGATCCACACAGTTCTGCTTTATAAATCGATGTCAGACCTAGAACTGTGCTCAGCTGTTTTTGGGTCAGAACCCTCCTCCTACACACCCACATTCTGCCATATACGGTCAATGCAAAGTACCTCATGAATAATTGCATATGCATAAGCCGGTGGGTTTGTGGCTTTTAACAGTAAATCGTAACAACGGAGAGGTTTAGAAAATGTAATTTTACAGAGGCTGAAATTCGAGGTGCTTGTGGTGAAGTGGATGGATGGAAACATGTTTTATTAGGTGGTGAAATGTGACGAATTACGAACACGGAAGTGCTCAGAGAGTCAGTCTGTCAGTCTGCTGTCAGCCTGACAGAGAGATGGTGTAGATCCAAGATCTAAGAGAAACGTTTAATGACAACATTTAATTTAATCCAAAGGGGAAGACACGTCATGCTGTTCATCCTATCAAACAGTCAACCTGTTGGATAAAATAATCGCTGGTTGAAACCTGAGAACGGCCGGTGACACCGGGTTTTACTGGTTCCGATGGTTCTGTTGATCTAATACTGGACCCAGTTGATCCATAGGATGCTCTAATGAATCTATCAGCTGATCGATCGTCCAGTCATTGTCTAGAAATCTCTAAAGACTCTCTCCCATTCATCCGGAGTCTGCCTGCTGGCTGAGCTGCAGCGCATCCAGCGCATTACGCACAAGTGTCCCTGCAGGATTCCTAAGTCTCAGAAATCACAATTAATGCACCAATAAGTGCAGTTTGTTATATAATCTGAAGACGACTGGATGAACATAGTGGGATATTTTTCAAAAATGCGACATATTTTCATTTTAATTCTATTTAGAGACAGGATTGTTGGTTCTGTGTGTGTGAGGGTCTACAAGTCTTTAATTGTGTCATAAATTCAACATTTTTCATCTCACCAGCTGCTCTGACAGGTTTCACCTCTCTAACATGTGCTTACGCAAGGTTCAAAATTTGCTTAGAGTTGCGCACATTTTTTCGTTACGTTTTCTTTTATAAATCCCAAATTTTGCGTAAAAAGTGACTCACGCAACTTTCAGGCCTATTTTGTGCGTAAGCAAGTTTTATAAATGAGCACCCAGGTGTTTCTCAGTGAATCAGGACAACAGAGAGGTCTAGAAAACTTCACAGAGACTGAAATGGAGGTTGTTGTGGTGGAAGAACAGAAACATGTTTTATTAGGCGATCACACGTTGACGCTTCACTAATCCACTGAAGGTCTCCGAGTGTCAGAGAGTGTCTGCAGGTGAACGCTGTCAGATGGAGCTCAGTGAGGACTGAGGTAGTCCAGATCTAAGGGGATCAGGAAACGTCCTGTTGTTCATCCTATCAGACTAAGATCAGCCCACCTGAACCAGCAGGTTAAAGAAACCTGAGAGGTCAGAAGCTGCAGGTGGTTCTGGTGGGTCGGTTGATCGAACATCAGGTCCAGTTCAGCACATAGATCCATAGGATGATCTAGAGAACCTAAATCAGCTGATCAGTCATCGTCATGGACCTGGAAATCTACGTGGTCTCTAAAAACTCTCCCCATTGGCTGATCTTCAAGGAGTGCAGAGCATCCATTACACAGAGAGTCACTGCAGGACTCATCTGTCTCAGAGATCACAAGAACTGATTCACACCTGATCACAAGACCAGCTGCTCTACAACCTGAACAGACTGATGGAACATGTTCTCATTCAGGTCCTCATTCTGTGTGGGTCAATAGCAGGGGACCTCAACAACAAACATTAAAGGGCCACATGCACTTCTGGGGGGGTCGAAGTAAAAGTGGGGTCCATAGAAGCAGAACCTGGTTTTAAAGGCAGAGAGCTGATGATGTTTAAACTTACACATACAATCATTATGCTACTGTGAAAGCAGGAGTTTGTCATATTTGAAATAAGAATGTGATTCAGTCTGGTTTTTAATGGAGTTACCAGGAGAGGCGGAAAACCCCTCAGTAGTTCCCTGAAGGAATCAGAATCAGCTTTATTTGTCATTGAACCAACGTCCTGGTACAACGAGATACATTTCAGTACAACCTGACCAAGATTAGACACACAGAACATGTAGAACACATTACAGGAACAGGCAGACTGTGGACACCGCCCGAGGGCGCACCCTTCTGATGCAGAGGGGGGTAGATGGTAAACAAGAGGGAAGTTGCTTAAGGATAAAAAACTTGTCTCATTTCTCTGCCCTCCTTAAGGGAGTTCAGGGATTTGAAGCAGGCAAAACCCACCTCACTACATTCAGAGCAGACAGACTCAGACAGTCACAATGTTGTCATACATGATGTGGGTTGGGCGGGTGTGGGAGCAACCCCACGAAGTCGCCCTAGAGCTCAGCCTGCAGCGAGGTCACTCTGGAGAGGGACGAGTGTTGAGGAACGAGGAGAACGTTGAAGATGGATGGTAGATGTCTGTGTATCAGTAGCTTGTTGTGTCTGCAAGTGAGTGATTCCATGACCTTCCAGTCATGATAGTCTATCACTTTGGTGTTATAAGCGAGCACAGTGACCTGAACCAGAGGTCACAGTCTCACACATTCCAATCAGAAACCCGGTTTCGCAAATCCAGTTCTGCAGGTTTTCCAGCGAGGGACGGTGCTCCCTTCACCGTTCGAAAAAAAATTGTGAAATATGTTTAGAGACCACCAAATCATCCATGTTGATAAAATGCAGAGAACGCAGACGGTTGCTCCAGATACTGTATATAGATAGATGGATGGATGGATGGATGGATGGATAGATAGATAGATAGATAGATAGATAGATAGATAGATAGATAGATAGATAGATAGATAGATAGATAGATAGATAGATAGATAGATAGATAGATAGATAGATAGATAGATAGATAGATAGATAGATAGATAGATAGATAGATAGATAGATATGACTGGACAAAGATCAGCAGGGCAGACAGGTTAGGGAGAAGAAGAAGCGTCCGCACTCCCCGACAGCTGGAAGAAGAGAGGAGACCGTGGCCTGGAGGTAGAGAACGTCACCTTTCACCTGGGAGCAAACCTAACAAATCCTGAAAAGTTTTTCCTTTTCCTACGTTTTAGACACAAATGGATTTTCAGTTGTCTGCAGGGACCTGACAGGTGTCACATACATGAAGGACTAAAACACATCTGCCTTCTACTACTTCGTACTTTTTACCTTCTACTTTTTACCTTTACTACTACTTTTTATACACTTCTAGTAGTACTGTTTACCCTGTACGTTCTCCCTTCTCTGGCAGTGAACACCAGCTCCTGTCCCTGAGGGTTGCCATCCAGCAGGTTTCAGGTGTTTCCTGCTTCAACACCTGATCCCAGTGACTGACTGACCTCCTCAACATGTCAAGTTCTAAAGAAATCTTTTGCTCAGCCGTTCATCAGGAGCAGGTGTGTTGAAGCAGGAAAACACCAAAACCCTCTGGGACTGAGCTGATGATCACTGTGTTACGGTCTCCAGCAGCAGGTTTTCTCTGTCTGTCTCCAAAAGGAGACAGCTAGAGGTTTCCAGCTACAGCTGGGTTCTGTCTGACGGAGAACCTAAAAACTGAGACCAGCTTCTTCTGGTTCAGAAAACCTTTTTAATCCTGAGTAAATCTAAAACTAGTAACAAATACTCAAACTCCCAGAGACTCAGGAACTGTTGGAGTTGAGTCCTCCTGCTGGTTTCTGCTCATTTTTGTTTTCTTCCTCCTGTTCTAATTTAGATGTCCATCATCAGCTCGCTGTGTGTTTTAATATTATCTCCTGACTCCAGGGATAATCGCTGCCTCTAAATAATTTGTTTCCAGCATGGCTCCCCTGTTCCCTCCTCCTGTCCAGCTCTGAGTTTATATTCAGAACATTGTGCTGCCGTTTACAGACTCACATCTCAGCTTCCACGGAAAAAAATGTGTAGAATCGAGGGGGGCCAAGGAGGAGAAGTTTAGGAACCACTGGATTAGGGGTTGTCGGTTTGATCACCGGTTACAGCTGTATCGCCCTGTTGTTGTGTCCTTGGGCAAGACACCTCACCTACACCCCCTGCTGGTGACTACAGTGTAGCTCACTGCCATCAGCTGTGAATGACTGAGCTCTGAAGACCCATCAGCTGTGAAAAACACTACACAAATCTATCATCATCATCATTCATCTTGTTTTATTTCAGCCACCTTGGGAGGTTTTCCAGCATGAACAGCCTCTTTAAGGTTAAAGGTCAGGTCATTCTCCATCAGGATTCTCAGCCACTGGTCCAGGTCCAGGTCCAGGTCCAGGTCCTGAAGCAGTAGAGCAGCCCCAGACCAGAACCACGTCTGACTGATGATGTTTTAGTTTTACTCCAGACAGAACAGGACACACACTTTCCAGAAAGGTCAGCTTTGGTCCCGTCAGCTGGCAGAATATTTACCCAGAAGTCTCTGGGACCTTCGGGATGTTTTGGTAAATGTGAGATAGGTTTCCATGTTGTTTTTGTGATCCTGCGGGGCTTTAAACATTATGGGTACTTTGGTGTTTCATTTTCTTTAGATGCTGTGTTGCTTTTTGAGATCTTTTAGCCTCCATCATGTAGTCAGACAGGTTATTTCAAAGGGATGTCTTAGTTCTCCAGGTGTGGCAGTAATCAGGCCTGGGTGTGGCTGGTGGATCTGCACTCAGCTTTGCAGATATTCAGTTCAGTAAAAATGGGGCAGTCACCGGTTTATTGGACAGATTAGGACCTTTAAAAGAGGCATGATTTGACAATTGCCTTTTGTATTGACTCTTTTATTTTTGACAGCTGTGGATCTTGTTCTCACAGCTTGTTCAGCTTTTTGTGTTTGAAGTGGATCAGTTTCTGGTCCAATCAGACGACCTGTTTGGGGTTGAAGTGGATCAGTTTCTGGTCCAATCAGACGACCTGTTTGGGGTTGAAGTGGATCAGTTTCTGGTCCAATCAGACGACCTGTTTGGGGTTGAAGTGGATCAGTTTCTGGTCCAATCAGACGACCTGTTTGGGGTTGAAGTGGATCAGTTTCTGGTCCAATCAGACGACCTGTTTGGGGTTGAAGTGGATCAGTTTCTGGTCCAATCAGACGACCTGTTTGGGGTTGAAGTGGATCAGTTTCTGGTCCAATCAGACGACCTGTTTGGGGTTGAAGTGGATCAGTTTCTGGTCCAATCAGACNCAGTGACTGACTGACCTCCTCAACATGTCAAGTTCTAAAGAAATCTTTTGCTCAGCCGTTCATCAGGAGCAGGTGTGTTGAAGCAGGAAAACACCAAAACCCTCTGGGACTGAGCTGATGATCACTGTGTTACGGTCTCCAGCAGCAGGTTTTCTCTGTCTGTCTCCAAAAGGAGACAGCTAGAGGTTTCCAGCTACAGCTGGGTTCTGTCTGACGGAGAACCTAAAAACTGAGACCAGCTTCTTCTGGTTCAGAAAACCTTTTTAATCCTGAGTAAATCTAAAACTAGTAACAAATACTCAAACTCCCAGAGACTCAGGAACTGTTGGAGTTGAGTCCTCCTGCTGGTTTCTGCTCATTTTTGTTTTCTTCCTCCTGTTCTAATTTAGATGTCCATCATCAGCTCGCTGTGTGTTTTAATATTATCTCCTGACTCCAGGGATAATCGCTGCCTCTAAATAATTTGTTTCCAGCATGGCTCCCCTGTTCCCTCCTCCTGTCCAGCTCTGAGTTTATATTCAGAACATTGTGCTGCCGTTTACAGACTCACATCTCAGCTTCCACGGAAAAAAATGTGTAGAATCGAGGGGGGCCAAGGAGGAGAAGTTTAGGAACCACTGGATTAGGGGTTGTCGGTTTGATCACCGGTTACAGCTGTATCGCCCTGTTGTTGTGTCCTTGGGCAAGACACCTCACCTACACCCCCTGCTGGTGACTACAGTGTAGCTCACTGCCATCAGCTGTGAATGACTGAGCTCTGAAGACCCATCAGCTGTGAAAAACACTACACAAATCTATCATCATCATCATTCATCTTGTTTTATTTCAGCCACCTTGGGAGGTTTTCCAGCATGAACAGCCTCTTTAAGGTTAAAGGTCAGGTCATTCTCCATCAGGATTCTCAGCCACTGGTCCAGGTCCAGGTCCAGGTCCAGGTCCTGAAGCAGTAGAGCAGCCCCAGACCAGAACCACGTCTGACTGATGATGTTTTAGTTTTACTCCAGACAGAACAGGACACACACTTTCCAGAAAGGTCAGCTTTGGTCCCGTCAGCTGGCAGAATATTTACCCAGAAGTCTCTGGGACCTTCGGGATGTTTTGGTAAATGTGAGATAGGTTTCCATGTTGTTTTTGTGATCCTGCGGGGCTTTAAACATTATGGGTACTTTGGTGTTTCATTTTCTTTAGATGCTGTGTTGCTTTTTGAGATCTTTTAGCCTCCATCATGTAGTCAGACAGGTTATTTCAAAGGGATGTCTTAGTTCTCCAGGTGTGGCAGTAATCAGGCCTGGGTGTGGCTGGTGGATCTGCACTCAGCTTTGCAGATATTCAGTTCAGTAAAAATGGGGCAGTCACCGGTTTATTGGACAGATTAGGACCTTTAAAAGAGGCATGATTTGACAATTGCCTTTTGTATTGACTCTTTTATTTTTGACAGCTGTGGATCTTGTTCTCACAGCTTGTTCAGCTTTTTGTGTTTGAAGTGGATCAGTTTCTGGTCCAATCAGACGACCTGTTTGGGGTTGAAGTGGATCAGTTTCTGGTCCAATCAGACGACCTGTTTGGGGTTGAAGTGGATCAGTTTCTGGTCCAGTCAGACGACCTGTTTGGGGTTGAAGTGGATCAGTTTCTGGTCCAATCAGACGACCTGTTTGGGGTTGAAGTGGATCAGTTTCTGGTCCAATCAGACGACCTGTTTGGGGTTGAAGTGGATCAGTTTCTGGTCCAATCAGACGACCTGTTTGGGGTTGAAGTGGATCAGTTTCTGGTCCAGTCAGACGACCTGTTTGGGGTTGAAGTGGATCAGTTTCTGGTCCAATCAGAACACCTGTTTGGGGTTGAAGTGGATCAGTTTCTGGTCCAATCAGACGACCTGTTTGGGGTTGAAGTGGATCAGTTTCTGGTCCAATCAGACGACCTGTTTGGGGTTGAATCTTGTCCTCTAGATGGACACGTGTGTAGTGAGGTCTCCGTGTCCCGGTAGGTTCGGCCCACTCACCTTACAGTAACAAACAAACAGCGGTCCTGCTGTGGTTCTCCACCGCCCGCGTTCTGTATTTCAGGTGAAGCAACAGGGATTTGAGCTAATTACCTCTCCAGCGGTCCCTGTGAGGGCCTGACCTGCGCCGGCAGGAGCAGCAGCATTAACATGCAATGATGCAGATGAAATGCGTCCCTGTGCCTCGCTGCAGCTCCACTTATCAAAAAGTGATGACCCCCGGCTAACAATCAGCGAGCAGGGCCCTCGCCTCGCCTCACCGAGGGAGGAGCCACAGATCTGTCTGAGGTTTTTACATTAAAGATGGATGTCTGAGCGGAGCGTGTAGGAGGAGGAAGCGGGCCGGTTGACTCGGCTCTGACCTCTTAAATCTTCACCTCAGGTGTTTTTCTGCTGCTTCTGTTTTATCCTGCAGCATCAGAACTCTACAGCGTCTTCCCAAGTAGAGACGCGCTGCGGGGCCCGACCGGGACGTGACCGGCTCATGTAATCACATGACTGCACCAGAGCAGGTCATTAACATGGAGCCCTCAGCCGGCGCCGCGGGAACCGGACCGGGCCTGACGCCGTCTGTGTGTGAGCAGATGTCAGGTCGAGGAACATTTAGAGAAACAAAACTCTTCGTCTGTGTCCCTCGTCAGAGGACGAGCCGCGGCTGCAGGGAAATGTGCTGCTGCTCATTTAGACGAGCAGCCAAACAAAAAGCGGCGCCGTAAACAATGATGAGCATCTCCGTGGTAACCAGGGCCCCATCTGTTCACTGCTAATGACCTCCCTCTACCTCTACACCACTTTAATTAAACTAGCTAAGCTCACACACACACACACACACCTGAGAACGCCTCAGTTCACAGCGCCGTTCTGACCCGAGGACAGTTCATCAGAAACTAACGGGAGACTTCAGGCAGGTGGTCCACAGGTAGTCACATGACGCCCTTCAGGTGTTTGCCTTCTGGTCCCCTTGTGTGTTCAGACCTACCCGTCTCCAGAGTCCACCTGTTCAGACCATCAGTCTACCTGTCAGGTAGTAAACAGAACCAGGACAACAGGCTGGTGCTTGTTTCTGGTTCGTAGGAAAACACGTTGATGTGGATTTGAAGGAAACACAACAAACAGGAGAGTAGAAGAAACGTAGTGAGGAAAACGTTTCTGCTCTCTTTGGTCGTTTTACCGTGTTCTTCCAGGATGACCCTGATTAAAGGACCACCCCCTTTTTCAAAATGTATTCTTTGTTAAAAAAAAAAGTATTCTACAACTAAAGCTAATCTTTTATTAAAACATGTACATGAGGCATTCTTTTATTTAAAGTACAGTAAAATGTACAAGCACGTTTAAAATTCAACGATGCCATAAAATAATCTGTAGTGTCTAAATGTAACACCGTTATGGGTGGCCCCTTGTTTCTCACAGACTCACTGCTTTGGGTACCACGGTTTTACTACTGCTAACATTTAGAGTCTTTGTTTCTGGGCTCTCCGTCTCCTAACGTCTCTCTCTGACACATCGTGTTTCTGGGCTGACTGAGTCATTTGCTGACTCATCTGCGTTTATCACCATCAGTTTAAAGTTTACATCATAACTTCTCCTTGGTTGCTGGTTCACTTCCCAGCTGTTGAACCTCTGTTCAGGATGTTCACTCCCGTCCCATGGCTGATTTGACCATAGTCCTGTCTGCATGTGAGCAGCTAAACTCTGAGCGAGTGTCAGGTGGCTGACAGCAGCATCCAGTCAGCTGCTGAGAGTCTCTTCAGGTCTGAGTTGTTGCTCTCATTATGTGAAAGTCTAGACCTCCAAACAAGGACGAGACTCAAAAAGAAATCTTCATCTGGAGAAGAACACAGTAAATCCAGGAATGCTGAAGTATCCCTGTTAAACCAAAAGGCTCAGCACTTGCTGCTTAATCGTTTCCAACATCATTATATATTTTAAGAATCTGAGTTTTTCATGTTGAAGAAGACACGTCACCTAAACATGCAGAATGTAGAGGTGTGGCTCAAAGGTGAGATTCTCCTGGTCACTAGGCCTCTATAATGGATGGACCTGTATCCCTCAGAAGCCCAGGAGACAAAGACTGAACCTCTGACAAGGTGGCCTTCAGGGACTGATCTGAATGAAGGACAAAGAAACTTTAGGTTAAAGTTAACTTCACAGTACATCAGTGGCGGCTGGTGAAATTTTTTTGGGTGGGGCGCATTTTTGCTAGTCAGTTTTCAGATGCGCAAAAAAAAAAATCACATATCACCACTAGGGCAGGGAATGATAATATTTTCATCTGACTGAATATTTTGCTGGTAAAAATCCCTACCCCAGTTCTCTAGAAATGTGGAGCTGTTAGGTCTAATTCTACACATCAAACAGTAAAGAAATCATAAAGTCTTCATAAGGAGACCTTAGAATAATATCAATATAATCAGATACAAATAAAAAACAACGAAAATGTGGTCACAACAGAAGTTGTAAAAGTTTCAAGGAAAAAACAACCTGGCAAAGTCAAAAACATTACTTAATATTCACAATTAGCTTTCTACTGACACCACAGACAAATAAATCCATCTCTAACTAATACAGTCAGATAATTAATGTTACAATTCAGACAACAACCACTAACCAAGCAATTCATGACAATCAGCTCAACTAATGAAGTGAATTAACAACAAAATAAAGTCACATCCACTGATATGTCCCATCAAACCCAGTCAGACCAAACTTCCTTAAAACGCCATAATAATTTAATGAAAAGCTGAGAAAACGCATGAAAAACGGGCTAAACTACATAAACCAACGTATTCAATCAGCAGTACCTGTATTTCTCTAACATTCGGCATACACCTCAACAAACACATGTCGCTATTTAAGGTATAAATTCACTAATCAGGACTTAGCACTGCTAGCCGCGGCTAGCTCCGCCTATGGGGTTTTTGAATGGGAAAATCCGTGACAGACACATAGTCATTAAGAAAAAGAAACAAACAAACGAAGTCACTCACCATTGAGTTGATGAAATCAGGACAAATGGAATCATTCGGCTTGTTTTCACAAGCATGAAAGAAGGATTCTTTGAATAAATATCAATTTTCTACCCTCCATTAAAAAGAGAGCCAGAACTTCCGGTTTCAGTCTGAGCAACACTCCAGACTCCTGCTGTTGTGCGCATGTCACACAGGGACCCTGAAGACCTGCGTCCCGAGCGATCTCCTATTTTTTGCACTCAGTGCGCATGCGTCAGGAAAAATTGCCAGTGCGCATGCGTCAGGGGCAAAAAACAATGCGCTATGTTGGGACGGCGTCCCGTCCAGACATGCGCAGTAGAACCCAAAGAAACACGACCTATCGGTCCAGTAAAAAATAGTAAGAAAACCTTTCTAAACTACACCTAAATGCAGATTATACACAGCACTTATTGTATATATAATGGATGGCTCGATTAGTTTTATTTTTATGTTAGTTTTTATATTTTGTGATCCCTATTTCTCTTCTTCTTCCTCTTGGGACTGGTGGGGCGGCGCCCGAGCGCCCCCTATGGACGGGCCGCCACTGCAGTACATCGAAAGAGGGTCAATCAGAGGACATGGATGCACAAGAGTTGGAACAGGATTCAGTCCTGAGTGACTTCAGACCCCAAAGATCTGTGAATCATCTGGAGACCTGAAGGCTGGTCTTCCCCCACCACTTCTTTACACACTCGTTATTTACAAATTATATACACACTTGTTATTTACACACTCATTATTTACTAATTTTTTACATACTTTTTATTTAAATGCTCCTTTTATACTAGTTATTTACACATTTTTTATTTAAAATGATCGTTATTGATAGACTTAATTTACACACTCATTATTTACACGCTCGATATTCGCACGCTCGATATTCGCACGCTCGTTATTCGCACGCTTGTTATTCGCACGCTCGTTATTCGCACGCTCGTTATTCGCACGCTCGATATTCGCACGCTCGTTATTTACACGCTCGTTATTTACACGCTCGTTATTCACACGCTCGTTATTCACACGCTCGATATTCACACACTCGTTATTCACACACTCGTTATTTACACACTCGTTATTCACACACTCGTTATTCACACACTCGTTATTCACACACTCGTTATTTACACACTCATTATTTACACACTCGTTATTCACACACTCGTTATTTACACACTCGTTATTTACACACTCGTTATTCACACACTCGTTATTTACACACTCGTTATTCACACACTCGTTATTCACACACTCGTTATTTACACACTCGTTATTTACACACTCGTTATTCACACACTCGATATTCACACACTCGATATTCACACACTCGATATTCACACACTCGATATTTACACACTCGATATTCACACACTCGTTATTCACACACTCGATATTCACACACTCGATATTTACACACTCGTTATTTACACACTCGATATTTACACACTCGTTATTTACACACTCGATATTTACACACTCGATATTTACACACTCGATATTTACACACTCGTTATTTACACACTCGTTATTTACACACTCGATATTTACACACTCGATATTTACACACTCGTTATTCACACACTCGTTATTCACACACTCGATATTTACACACTCGATATTTACACACTCGATATTTACACACTCGTTATTTACACACTCGTTATTTACACACTCGATATTTACACACTCGATATTTACACACTCGTTATTCACACACTCGTTATTCACACACTCGATATTTACACACTCGATATTTACACACTCGATATTTACACACTCGTTATTTACACACTCGTTATTTACACACTCGATATTTACACACTCGATATTTACACACTCGTTATTCACACACTCGTTATTCACACACTCGATATTTACACACTCGATATTTACACACTCGATATTTACACACTCGTTATTTACACACTCGTTATTTACACACTCGATATTTACACACTCGATATTTACACACTCGTTATTCACACACTCGTTATTCACACACTCGATATTTACACACTCGATATTTACACACTTGTTATTTACACACTCGATATTTACACACTCGATATTTACACACTCGTTATTTACACACTCGTTATTTACACACTCGATATTTACACACTCGATATTTACACACTCGTTATTCACACACTCGATATTTACACACTCTTATTTACGCACTCATTTACCTGCTCATTATTTACTAATTATTTACACACTTGTCATTTTTAATGCACCTTGTTTACACAGTTGGTTTCTACACACTTGTTTATAACTGGACTTGGTACCGGGTAACTTGACTCACCTGGACCTGGTTCAGATGAAGAATTTTCTAAAGTAGACACCTTTCGATGCAGCTTTGAGTCTAAAGTAACGCAACAGTTTGTGTGAAGAATTCAAAGAATAAAAACAGAATGTAAACTTTGATTCAGTGAAACTGTGAAGTTGGTGACCTTCAGCGAGTTCAACTCCATGTTCTGTGGCTGGAGGGGTTTTTGTTTCGTAGCTGAGCGTGAACCCAGTCTCTGGGTTGAACTTTTTGTTGGGAGGCTGTCCATCTCTGTGGACTGAAGAATGAAGAGTTTTATTGTGAAAGTCTTGTGTTCACTTCCTGGAGCCATATCCTTGTTTTTAGTGATTATTATTTAGTGAGATTTGGAGTTGAAGCAAACTCTTAGAACTTTTTCAGATAACATCTGCATAGTTTGCCTGACCTGGGGCTGGATTCATCCTCCACACTCCAGACTTTAGTGTGTTGAGTCCATGTAGCCAGTAGAGAGCTGCCTCCTGATTGGCTGCTTTGGTCAGACGTGTGATTGGTGGAGGAGCTAATAGAAACTCTTTCACAGTGGAAACTTTGTGTTGCGTTCAGGGAACAGAAAACAAAGTTACTGTTTGTGTATCAGCACGACAACGCATTGTCTCCTTGACCCAGAGCCATCGGACTCCCCTCACCCCCCCACCTCGGGGTGTGTTTGGGTCTTCGGGGCCCCTCAGACCTTGACTGACTGATTAATGGACTGGACGGCAGTCAGCTGGTGAGATTAGAGGAACGCCGCCTCCTCGCCTGGGGACTCCGCTGTAAAGAGAAACATCCAGCAGCCTCTGTGCCAGCCCCAACCCCCCATCCCGACTCTCCCCCCCAATCCTGGAATTTCAGACATTGGGGAAATTAATGCTTGGATGGAGGATGGGGGAGAGACGGGTGAATGCAAACTGCTTGCCAAGCCATCAGAGATCTTCCTCCTCCTCTCTCTTCTTTTTCGATTTTGTTTGTGCCCGCTGCTGATTCCCCGGCCGGAGTTTTTCGGCTCTGCGTCAAATCCCCGCCGTCCTCACGGATTCTCCAGATCTCATTACAGTCAATGAGGCAGCAAAGACTTTCAGATCAAAGTGAAAGACTTCAGCCGCTGAAGGAGGCAGGGATGCTTTACCCAGCTGTGTGTGTGTGTGTGTGTGTGTGTGTGTGTGTGTGTGTGTGTGTGTGTGTGTGTGTGTGTGTGTGTGTGTGTGTGTGTGTGTGTTGATGGTTGCCAAACTATGAGAGAACATCCAGGAACAACCTTAGAAACAGAGTCCAGTCCATGTTGGAGTGAGGTCACCAGGATGGTGTTGGGGTGACTCCTCCCACCTGCTGCACCTCCCAGTGGAGGCTCTGAGCAGTCCTTCAGATTAAAACATCCATAATGTAAACAGCTCATTTCTTCTTTCGGCTGTAAAGATGAACAGCTCCACTCTTTAGCTTCTTTCGTTACATGAACCTGAAGGAGGGTCTGTGCTATGGTAACATCTCAGTACATTTCTATGTAAACTCACTTTTGTGTTTATTCTTTTTTCTATGCTACCATGAATTCCCCAACTGTGGCATCAATGAAATCATTCAGTTCAATGTTATCTGTAGGTTCTGAAGGAGAAACCAGCCCCAGCTAAAAGACCTACATTACCCACAATGCCTTGTGTTCATGACTCATGATGACTCCCTAGAACAGGATTTGATTTATTTTATTACATATTTATTTATTAAAATAACAATAAAATAAAAATAAGCAACTTGAAAGGTCATGTTCTGACGTGTTTATAACTTTAGTCTGGGTCTGAACATATCCTGGTCTCAGTCCTAAACTATCCACTTCCCATAGTCATAGTTTATACAGCTTTTATTTTGTTTTGTTTTTTCTCTTCTTTATAATGTGTCTGCATTCCAGACATACCACATGTAGAAGCACCTGTACCAGGGCAGGTTTTGCTTGAGAAAAAGAGACCTGATAGTATCCTAATGGACTTTATTAAACCAGGGTCTGACATCAATGTGGCAGGTTACAAAAACATAATTATATGAACCTGTACTGGCATTACCTTTGGCCTTCTGAATAGGTATCTGTGAGCTGTGTGGGCGTGCGTGTTTGCATTTGTCACCTGGAACTGTGTGGAAGTTTCAGCACCTGAAATCAGCAGGAGGCAGCTAGCCCTGGCCCCTGGCAGACCGACACCAGGCTCCACACAGAGCAGCCATCTGACAGTCATAGAGGCAGGCTAGCAGGGGAGCAGCAGACCCAGGAGAAGAAGTGGAGCACAGAGCACCCACCCAGCCACATCCCCCAGTGAGGGTCAAGCCCGGAGCCGCCCTGGCATCCAGGTGCCTGCACACGCCGCAGGGAGTAGAGCCACCCGATCCTGAGGAGGAGACACCCCAACAATGTCCATGATTCTTCAGAGGGGGAGCAGAGATCCACAGTGACCAGGACCTAGAAAGACCAACAAGGGGACAGGCACTGTGTCGTC
Organism: Callopanchax toddi; assembly: GCA_006937965.1. NCBI lineage: Eukaryota > Metazoa > Chordata > Actinopteri > Cyprinodontiformes > Nothobranchiidae > Callopanchax > Callopanchax toddi. Next base: position 254,475 of record SSNR01000274.1, on the reverse strand, counting down.
CCACCCTGTCAGAGCCCCAGCCAGGATTTAGCCCGGTCTGAGGGGAAGGGAACCTTCCTCCCTTCATCATGTTGATGTTGTGTCTGTCTAAGTTTTGTTTTGCACTAAATGTAGTGAGGAGGGTTTTGCCTGTCTCATGTCTCTGACCTCCATAATGAGGGCAGAGAAATTAGACAATAGTTTTTTATCCTTATGCAGTTTCCCTCTTGTTTTACCACTTCTCTGTTCTACTAGGGAGCGCTTTGTAGGCACCTGATTTCCTGTTTGTATTATTCATGTTGTTTGTCTGATCTGTGAAACGGCTGTACTGAAACTACATTTTGTTGTACCAGGATGCTGGTTCAATGACAAATAAAGCTATTCTATTCAATAAGAACAATGTGAGGGTTAATAGTTTACTCTAAACTTTACTTTAAAACTTAAACTTTTTTCTGGACATTTTAATCTCTCGACCTGCTCCTCCTCTCTTTGGGTGGCCATGACGCCCTGTTATCCAGACTTATCTTAAGCAGGACTTCCTGTTCATAACATGTGTGGTGTGTCTCAGTCCTTCTTTCTCTGCTGCTAATAAATGATCATCCTCTGGCTAACGGAGAGTCTACGCTCACAGCTCTGTGTCCAACATGAATCCTCAGGGCTTCTGGTTTTAGAATATTCATTACCTGCTGCTCATTTCCAAGTCTGTGGCGCTCAGTGGTGATGATGCTCGGCGCCGGATGTCCGGGGCAGGACTCTGTGGACCTGAGCGTGAATAAGTTGACCGGGTCACAGGAAGGCGTGTTGTAATGAAGGTGAAGCAATGTTTGGTAGAGATCTCTGAACTGATTCACTGAACAGCAGTGTATCCAGTCTAAAACTGTTTCTCCAGCTGTTTGACCTTTACACTCTGAGCTTTGAGAAAAAGATAGAAAGGAAACTGTTTTTGTCCATTCCAGCAAAGGAAGCCCATCCTGATGGCTGAATATCACTAGTAAAGGTAGTCAGTAGGAAACTCAGCTCACAAATACGACTGACTTCATCCTGAGGTTTTTATTGGGATGTTTTAGCAGGAGAAACTCATCCTGGTGATTAGAAATCTACCGTGTTTGACATCAGTACCGATCCACTTCCAGGTGGAGGATTAATTCACGGCTGCATTTTGAAACCTGTGTAGCGTTATAAACTCTATTTTTATGGTTTATATTAACACTGACTTCTGTAGAGATCTAGCAAGTTTTGTTAGTCTGACACAGAGGATTTCTCTGAAGCTTTCGCTCACTAGTATCTTACAGGAATATTTCTAGGTTCATTCTGAAGTCACAGGGAGGATCATGCATTTAATACTGACGAATAGAAGTCTGAGTCCAGGAATTAGACGTTAGGAGGTTATTATGAAAAGATGGACAAACAGACAGTTATAACAGTTAGCAGATAGCATGAGGTAATAAGGTTGAAGCTTTTGGTCAACACGGTGGTATTGTGTTCTAAATTGATCTTTAAAAATAAAGTTTAACAGGTCTGAGCCTCATTTGACATTATAATTTGACTTTATTGTCCCAAAGGGAAATTCTTTTTCACGACACTGCATTTGCTTAACAATGAGACACAACAACACAACAGTTACACTTAATATCTTTCACCCAGTACACTTCAAACTACACCATCCCTCCCCCTTTCGCATGATGGTTATGAGACTAGGGGATTTCATTTAGATTAATTTGGAGAGGAGGAGTTACTTGATGGTAAGCTAAGTGGAGTGTTAGCTTTTATCAAAGTAGGCCTTATATCAGATCATGGGTTTACTTGTACCAGAGCGGTCCAGTGGATCCAGCCGGTGCTGACTCACCTCGTCGAGGTGGAAGTCGACCCGGCCGAGGAGAGACGTCCCCACGGGGAGGTAGTTCGCCAAACGGGCAGTCCGGAATGGTCCTTGGATCCGGGGTAGCAAAAGGATTCAGTCCATGATCCGTGATGGCAGGAGTGTGAGGCTCATGCTGAGTTGAAGGGAAAACGACTTGTTTCCTCTTCAGGAGCCAGAGGTGAGATCAGCCGTGAGGGTTGAGAGGCCAATCCCCAGGAGGAGGTCAGCTGCGTAGCAGTTTGACAGCTGACGTGTTGTCTGGTTAGTGTCGAGACCAGAACTTCCGGGATCTGACAGCTAAGAGGAAGTCTGAGAGCAACGTGGACGAATGAAAGGCAGTTTAACAAGTCACGTGGCTCAGACCTTTAAAGACTGTAATTTATCTTATTGAATAGGTAAATATGAGTAATAAAGTTGAATTAACCTTTTAGCAAAGTAAAATATGAAATAATACTGAAGCTGGATCAAACATTCAAAATACTGTGGAAGAAGATGCATTAATCATATTAAAGACATTTCTGAACAGTTTAATTAAAGTAGTGTCCTTTAGAAGGAGACACTGAAGAGTCTTTGAGTTATTATAACTAAAAGAGTCCAGTGGAGGTCTTCCGACACGACCGAACCCTTGGAAGAATGTTGATTCAGGTTAAAACATAATAAAAAGTGTCATTTTATCCAAGTTATTGGGAAAAAGATGGATTATTGTTTGTCATGGTTACAGGGGTCAGAGTTCAGAGGTTATAGCATATTTGATGATGCTACACCTGATATCTTTGAATCAGCCTGACATCATCTCTCTGCTCACTGCTAGCAAGTTTGGTTTTACTGTAAATAACCCGAGAAACCCGTTTCAGAAACATTAACTCTGCTGATTCACACTCCTTCAGATTCTGTCAGTTTTGCCTCCAAAAAAAAGCAAAGTAGCTTGTTTACCTGATTGAAGAGGTTTCATCAGGTTTCAGACTGAATGGTTCTGAAGCTCAGACTTTGGGGTGGGTGATACGGCACAAATACAACACCATGATATCAGAGTACTCTGACACTATAACAAAGTACAAAAACAATGTTTTGTTATTCATTTGACAGCATAAACAGATTGCCTGGAAATATATTATAAAAACTAGAAACCTATGACATAGGTAACTTTTAGTGCAATAACTTTATTTAGTAAAGTATTCTGTCTGAAAGTATAAAAATAAATATAATAATTCTCCTTCTGTTCTATGGACTGAAAAAATCTGCATAAAACGTAAATGTGCTTCATTTGTACAGTAGTTTTCTAAGTCAGGGACTTCAAAGATCTTTATATTACAGTCATTCACACGCTGATGAGCTACGTTGTAACCACAAAAAGACCAGACCTCTTTCATAGTGTTAGCAGCTGCTAGCTTTCCTCTTGGCCTTTCAGACAATCCTGGTCCAGACTCAGTTTTGAGGTTTGAGGTGTTTCCTCCTTTAGATATTGCAGGCCTCATGCACTCCTTCATAACTTTACTAACTCCATGCTGCAGGACCTCCGTAGTGAGGTGATGTAGTTGTGTCATGAAATTAGCATATTGTGATATCTAGCCCCAAAAAAGTAACGTTATTAACAGGAATGATATGATATGGCCCAGCCCAACTAGAATATCCATCAACATCACCTCCATCATCTAAAAGGCTCAACAGAGGATGTACTTCCTGTTGCAACTGAGGACGTTTGGTCTGCTAAAGGAGCTGCTGATCCACTTCTACACAGCTGTGATTGAGTCTGTCCTCTGCTTCTCTGTGGTTTGACAACTACTAGACAAGTTAATTAAAAAAAATAAAAAGATGCTTTCATACATTCTTAGTTTTCTAGTGTTATTTGTCAAATACTCCTACTGTCAGGTAAAATCACATCCAAATGCCCTCAGAATGAAGTTTTTGTTTTCCGAACATTTTACCCGGGTGGGGGGGTGGAGCGAAGATGGTGGACACCCACTTTCAAAGTTTCTGGCTAAAACACCGTCTACAGCCAGCCAGGTCAGTGTTTTTGTAGATGTGAACCCTCGTGTCCTCTCTGCTACACAGCTGAAACCTGAAGTGGTTCTGTTGTTCTCTAATCACGCAGCCAAATACAGTCTGGATTTTTACTCTAAGGAACCCCCCAAACATGGAAGAAGATGCTACAGGAAGCTCCGCCCAGCTCTGCTGATTGACAGCAGCATCAACCAATCAGCTGGAAGATGAGCTGCAGGGACTCGAGTAAATCAGACGTTAAACTTCAGCATCAGAACTTTGTTAAAGTCAAACATTCAGACTGTTTCTGAGCTTCCAGTCAGACCCTGCAGACCTGAGCCGGGTCATGTCAATGACTCACTCCGTGGATTAAAAGGGGTGTATCCGTGTGTGTGTGTTCTCAGATGGACCTGTGCCAGGCTGCTGGGTTGGTGGGGATCATGATCCTGCTGGTTTGTGTGGTTTGTCTGACCTTGGGCTGAACAGCCTGTTAACACTCAGTGTGTCTAACCCCTCCCCCCTCCCCCTTGTGTGTGCACCCACTCAAACATCTCAGCTCTTTTGTTGTGGTTTTGTTTTTCTTGGTGGCGGACCCTCCTTTCTTCCTCTGGGGCACAGAAGAAGAAGATGAACAAAAAGAGGTAGTGGGGGTGAGGTGGGGGAGGACATCTTCTCCAACCATGGAAGTCCCTGCCTTCAGATCCCTTAGCTCTCCATCTAAACCCCCACAGTACTCAGCATCTGCTCAGAGGATGAATAAATGAAGCGCTCCTTCCCCCCTGACTGACGGAGGCCTGTCTTAATTGTGGCTGAAAGCCGGCTTTTCTCCCTGCTAATTAGCAGATTGCTGCGATAAATGATTCAGAAAGTCAGGGCTCATACGGACGCTGCTGATCATCACTTATTCAGGCAGTGAGCGGCGCTTTTTGTGAACACCGGCGCCCGAGGTAAATGAATTTACTCCAATTAGCAGCCGCCGTCAGCACGCATCAGCCTCTCCTTCTCCAGGATACATCTTTAAAAAGTAATGCTCTGATTCTCTCTTTGGTTTTGTTCCATCTGAAGACTGCTGGAGTGAAACAGAGCAAACAATAAGTTAGAGTTAGACTGAAGAATCAGTTCATCAGGATGAAAAGAATCAGTTCATCAGGATGAAAGGAATTAGTTCATCAGGATGAAAAGAATTAGTTCATCAGGATGTAAAGATTCAGTTCATCAGGATGTGAAGAATCAGTTCATCAGGATGAAAGGAATCAGTTCATCAGGATGAAAAGATTCAGTCCATCAGGATGTGAAGAATCAGTTCATCAGGATGTGAAGAATCAGTTCATCAGGATGAAAGGAATCAGTTCATCAGGATGAAAGGAATCAGTTCATCAGGATGAAAGGAATCAGTTCATCAAGATGTAAAGAATCAGTTCATCAGGATGAAAGGAATCAGTTCATCAGGATGAAATGAATCAGTTCATCAGGATGTAAAGAATCAGTTCATCAGGATGAAAAGAATCAGTTTATCAGGATGAAAGGAATCAGTTCATCAGGACGAAAAGAATCAGTTCATCAGGATGTAAAGAATCAGTTCATCAGGATGAAAGGAATCAGTTCATCAGGATGTAAAGAATCAGTTCATCAGGATGAAAGGAATCAGTTCATCAGGATGAAAGGAATCAGTTCATCAGGATGAAAGGAATCAGTTCATCAGGATGTAAAGAATCAGTTCATCAGGATGAAAAGAATCAGTTCATCAGGATGTAAAGAATCAGTTCATCAGGATGTAAAGAATCAGTTCATCAGGATGTAAAGAATCAGTTCATCAGGATGATAAGAATCAGTTCATCAGGATGTAAAGAATCAGTTCATCAGGATGAAAAGAATCAGTTCATCAGGATGTAAAGAATCAGTTCATCAGGATGAAAAGAATCAGTTCATCAGGATGTAAAGAATCAGTTTATCAGGATGAAAGGAATCAGTTCATCAGGATGAAAGGAATCAGTTCATCAGGATGAAAGGAATCAGTTCATCAGGATGAAAGGAATCAGTTCATCAGGATGAAAAGAATCAGTTCATCAGGATGAAAAGAATCAGTTCATCAGGATGAAAAGAATCAGTTCATCAGGATGTAAAGAATCAGTTCATCAGGATGTAAAGAATCTTAGGGATGGGAATCGAAAACCGGTTCTTAATGAGAACCGGTTCCCAGTGTTTCAATCCCTTGGAATCGTTTGCCATTTTTGCTAACGATTCCCTTATCAATTCCAGTCGGCGCGACTACGTCACCACGAGTCACTAAACTCAGGTTTCTCCACCGTGTAGATTAGAGCCATATCTTTGTAGATGTACCTGGTAACAGCAGCAGTAACCTCCTCCTTCCATCCCGCTCAGCTGGCAGTTACATGACGTGCTGCAGGTAAAAACCTGTAGCAGCGTCTGGAGTTTATTCTGAGCTCTTACTCCAACACTCGACGCTGCTTTTGCAGCTTTTGCTCTTTGACTGTCTCTGTATTCTTCAACGTGGTTTTTGTGCAGGTGATAAATATATTAGTGGCGTCGGAGTCCGTTGTTTGGACCGGGAGCCGTCAAACTTTACAAACAGCTGATGTCTGGTCCACGTTGGTCTTTTTATATTTAAACCACATCGATGAGACAGAAGTTGTCCCTCTTTTAGTTACAAGCTCCTCGGTTTGGGTTAGCTGGTTATCCTGTTGACTCTGATCTAAAACATGTCCACTACCGTCTGCCTCCATGTTTGTTTATGCGTTGCTGTGCGGTGTGTTCATGAATATCCCGTAAAGTGCATTATGCTGTAAAACTTCTATCGTGGCTTAAACGATAGAGCTTTTTATCTGACGGTAGACATTTTCTATAATCCAGACGAAATATTTCGTCATAACGTACAGCCCTGTGTGCTCCACCTGTCTGAGAGGGTGTTCTCCACAGCTGGAGACGCAATAAGTCCAGAAAGATCAGCTATCCTTCCTGAAAAAGCAGATATGCTCATTTTTCTGCAGAAGAATTGTTAATTTTCCATAGTTGATGGTTGCAAAATTGCACAGTTCCATTGAACTTGACTTGAGTTGTATTTGTTGCTGGCTGATGTAATTTTGTGTGTTCAGCTCAAATCCTTTTTTAAAAGAGAGTTGAAATGTTACATTCTTGTGGAATTGCACAGAATAATTTATGTTGTATTTTGTTGTGTTATTTCTACAAAATAATATTTTATTATTATTTTATATTTAGAAAAAACTTTTTCTGGGCACCCTGTGACCCGAGGCTCTGGTTTTCTGGAGGTAAGACCTCACTGTTGGATGTATAAGGTCATCATCTTACTTCTAAACTTGTATCTGACGCAAAGATAAGATATAAACCAGCTTTAAGCTAACAGATCTGTTTGTTCTCTTTTTTTCAAAATGAGAATCGATAAGAGAATCGATAAAGAATTGAATCATTATACAGAATCGAAAATGGAATCAGAATCGTAAAAACCTTATCAAGTCCCATCCCTAATCAGGATGTAAGGAATCAGTTCGTTTGCATTCAGCATTGTACCCAGTGGCGGCTGGTGACTTTTTTTTTGGGTGGGGCGCATTTTTGCTAGTGAGTTTTCAGATGTGCAAAAAAAATCACATATCACCACTAGGGCAGGGAATGATGCAAAATATTTTCATCTGACTGAATATTTTGCTGGTAAAAATCCCTAGTACCACCAGTTCTCTAGAAATGTGGTGCTGTTAGGTCTAATTCTACACATCAAACAGTAAAGAAATCATAAAGTCTTCATAAAGAGACCTTAGAATAATATCAATATAATTAGATACAAATAAAAATAAAAATAAACAACCACAATGTGGTCACAACAGAAGTTGTAAGAGTTTCAAGGAAAAAACAACCTGGCAAAGTCAAAAACATTACTTAATATTCACAATTATCTTTCTACTGACACCACAAACAAATAAATCCATCTCAATGCTCCCAATGTTAGAATTCAGACAACAACCACTAACCAAGCAAGTCATGGCAATCAGCTCAACTACTGAAGTGAATTAACTACAAAATAAAGTCAAATCCACTGATATGTCCCATCAAACCCAGTCAGACCAAACTTCCTTAAAACGCCATAATAATTTAATGAAAAGTAGAGAAAACTCATGAAAAACGGGCTAAACTACATAAACCAACGTATTCAATCAGCAGTACCTGTATTTCTCTAACATTCGGCATACACCTCAACAAACACATGTCGCTATTTAAGGTATAAATTCACTTATCAGGACTTAGCACTGCTAGCCGCAGCTAGCTCCGCCTATGGGGTTTTTGAATGGGAAAATCCGTGACAGACACATAGTTATTAAGAAAAAAAAACAAACAAACGAAGTCACTCACCATTGAGTTGATGAAATCAGGACAAATTGAATCATTCGGCTTGTTTTCACAACAAGAAGGATTCTTTGAATAAATATCCATTTTCTACCCTCCATTATAAAGAGAGCAAGAACTTCCGGTTCCGGTCTGAGCAACACTCCAGTCTCCTGCCGTTGTGCGCATGTCACACAGGGACGCTGAAGACCTGCGTCCCGAGCGATCTCCTATTTGTTGCACTCAGTGCGCATGCGGCAGGAAAAAATTGCCAGCATGCGTCAGGAGCAGAAAACAATGCGCTATGTTGGGACGGCGTCTGGTCCAGACATGCACGGTAGAACCCAAAGAATCACGACCTATCGGTCCAGTAAAAAATAGTAAGAAAACCTTTCTAAACTACACCTAAATGCAGATTATACACAGCACTTATTGTGTATATAATGGATGGCTCGTTTAGTTTGATTTTCATGTTAGTTTTTTATATTTTGTGATCCCTATTTCTCTTCTTCTTCCTCTTGGGACTGGTGGGGCGGCGCCTGAGCGCCCCCTATGGATGGGCCACCACTGGTTGCACCGCATTGAGTGGGCCGAGAGGTCCAACGAGCCAGAGAGAGGACCCCCCTGCTGAAAAAACCAGCATAGACCAGCATATGCTGGTTCCAGCATATGTTGTGTTTTGGTGCTGGTATGCTGGTCCATAGTGATCCATTAGTTCAACCAGCATAGACCAGCACCAAACCAGCATACACCAGCAAAGACCAGCAAACAAATCATGATGGTCTTGATTTATATGCTGGTCAATGCTGGTCTATGCTGGTTTGGTGCTGGTCTATGCTGGTTTGGTGCTGGTTTAGCTGGTAGACCAACATGATTCAATGCTGGTCAATGCTGGTCTATGCTGGTTGAACTAATGGATCACTATGGACCAGCATACCAGCACCAAAACACAACATATGCTGGAACCAGCATATGCTGGTCTATGCTGGTTTTTTCAGCAGGGTGTGGCCCAGCTAATGGAGACATTGCTACGCAACGTGAGACGCCTCAGTTGAGGGAGCTATCCCAGAGTGTCACTTGAGACCGGCTAGGTGAGTATCAGTGGACGCCAGGAGGAGCACGCCATGGGAGACCTAGCAATGTGAGGCGGGATCACTGGAGGCGGCAGAGGGGTGGCAAACGTGAGCTAGTGGTCCTCCATTGCCCAGGTGGCAATGGAGGACTCTTGGACTGGTTCCTATTCTTTTTTTTCAGGGTTTTAAATGACTTTTTAAATCTGATTTGATCTAGTTTTATCTCACTTTATTATAACTGGAAATTTGAGAATTGAAATAAATTTGTTTCCATTTGATTTCTGTGACTCTGCGCCCAGGTTGTTGCTTACCCTTATTTAAGGGCCTTGGGGGTCTTTTAGTGAGACCATCTACAGGTCAAATGTAAATCAGTTTTAGTTTTTTTAGTTGGTTAGTCACAAGTTTATTTTGTTGGTTAGTCACTAGTTTATTTAGTTGGTTAGTTACTAGTTTATTTTGTTGGTTAGTCACTAGTTTATTTAGTTGGCTACTCACTCGTTTATTTAGCTAGCTAGTCACTAGTTTATTTTCTTGGCTAGTCACTAACTTATTTAGTTGGTTAATCACTAGTTTATTTAGTTGGTTACTCACTTGTTTATTTAGCTAGCTAGTCACTAGTTTATTTATTTGGCTACTCACTCATTTATTTTTTAGTCACTAGTTTATTTAGTTGGCTGCTCACTCATTTATTTAGCTAGCTAGTCACTAGTTTATTTTGTGGGCTAATTACTAGTTTATTTAGTTGGCTAGTCAATAATTTATTTTGTTGGCTACACACTAGTTTATTTAGCTGGCTAGTTACTATTTTATTTAGTTGGTTAATCACTAGTTTACTTAGTTGGTTAATCACTGTTTAATTTAGTTGATTACTCACTTGTTTATTTAGCTAGCTAGTCACTAGTTTATTTATTTTGCTACTCACTCATTTATTTAGCTAGTCACTAGTTTATTTAGTTGACTATTTACTAGTTTATTTAGTTGGCTAGTCAATAGTTTATTTTGTTGGCTACTCACTAGTTTATTTAGCTGGCTAGTTACTAGTTTATTTAGTTGGCTACTCACTAGTTTATTTAGCTGGCTACTTACTAGTTTATTTAGTTGGTTAGTCACTAGTTTATTTTGTTGGCTAGTCACTAGTTTATTTAGTTGGTTAATCAATAATTTATTTAGATGGTTAATCACTAGTTTATTTAGTTGGCTACTCAGTAGTTTATTTAGTTGGTTAATCACTAGTTTTTTTAGCTAGCTAGTTACTAGTTTATTTAGTTGGCTAGTCACTAGTTTATTTAGCTAGCTAGTTACTAGTTTATTTAGTTGGCTAGTCACTAGTTTATTTAGCTAGCTAGTTACTATAGTCACTAGTTTATTTAGTTGGCTAGTCACTAGTTTATTTAGCTAGCTAGATACTATAGTCACTAGTTTATTTAGTTGGTTAATCACTAGTTTATTTAGTTGGTTAATCACTAGTTTATTTAGTTGGTTAGTCACTAGTTTATTTAGTTGGTTAGTAACTAGTTTATTTATTTGGTTAGTCACTAGTTTATTTAGTTGGCTAGTCACTAGTTTATTTAGCTAGCTAGTTACTATAGTCACTAGTTTATTTAGTTGGTTAGTCACTAGTTTATTTAGCTGGAAACTCACTAGTTTAATTAGTTTGCTACCCACTCGTTTATTTAGCTGGCTAGTTACTAGTTTATTTAGTTGGTTAATCACTAGTTTATTTAGTTGGTTAGTCACTAGTTTATTTAGTTGGTTACTCACTAGTTTATTTAGTTGGTTAGTCACTAGTTTATTTAGTTGGTTAATCACTAGTTTATTTTGTTGGCTACTCACTATTTAGTTGGTTAATCACTAGTTTATTTAGTTGGCTACTCACTAGTTTATTTAGCTAGCTAGTCACTAGTTTATTTAGTTAGCTAGTCACTAGTTTATTTAGTTGGCTAGTCACTAGTTTATTTAGCTAGCTAGTTGCTAGTTTATTTAGCTGGCTACTCACTAGTTTATTTTGTTGGCTACCCACTCGTTTATTTAGCTGGCTAGTTACTAGTTTATTTAGTAGGTTAATCACTAGTTTATTTAGTTGGCTACTCACTAGTTTATTTAGCTAGCTAGTCACTAGTTTATTTAGTTAGCTAGTCACTAGTTTATTTAGCTAGCTAGTCACTAGTTTATTTAGTTAGCTAGTCACTAGTTTATTTAGTTGGCTAGTCACTAGTTTATTTAGCTAGCTAGTTACTATAGTCACTAATTTATTTAGTTGGTTAGTCACTAGTTTATTTAGCTGGCAACTCACTAGTTTAATTAGTTTGCTACCCACTCGTTTATTTAGCTGGCTAGTTACTAGTTTATTTAGTTGGTTAATCACTAGTTTATTTAGTTGGTTAGTCACTAGTTTATTTAGTTGGTTAGTCACTAGTTTATTTAGCTGGCTAGTTACTAGTTTATTTAGTTGGTTAATCACTAGTATATTTAGTTGGTTAGTCACTAGTTTATTTAGTTGGTTACTCACTAGTTTATTTAGTTGGTTAGTCACTAGTTTATTTAGTTGGTTAATCACTAGTTTATTTTGTTGGCTACTCACTATTTAGTTGGTTAATCACTAGTTTATTTAGTTGGCTACTCACTAGTTTATTTAGCTAGCTAGTCACTAGTTTATTTAGTTAGCTAGTCACTAGTTTATTTAGTTGGCTAGTCACTAGTTTATTTAGCTAGCTAGTTGCTAGTTTATTTAGCTGGCTACTCACTAGTTTATTTTGTTGGCTACCCACTCGTTTATTTAGCTGGCTAGTTACTAGTTTATTTAGTTGGTTAATCACTAGTTTATTTAGTTGGTTAATCACTAGTTTATTTAGTTGGTTAGTCACTAGTTTATTTAGCTGGCTAGTTACTAGTTTATTTAGTTGGTTAGTTACTAGTTTATTTAGTTGGTTAGTCAGTCAGTCAGTTGTTTTATTGAGGAATTGTTGCACCACGTGTTTCTCTGACTTCAGAATCAGCTCAGAATTTAAAAGTCTTCTTTCTGACACATTTCTTCCTGATCAGCTGCTCGTATTTAAAGCTTTCATCTGGTTGTGTTTCTGTGATGTGATTGGTTTGGTTCTTTAGAGCAAGATGAAGGTTCTTCTTTTGCTCGGCTGTGTTCCAGATGCTTCATCATTAAACTGCTGTAAGAGTCGAGTCTGAACGCTGCATCTCAGCAGCGCACGACGGGGCTCTGGAGACGACAGATGTTTACACTGAGACAATTAATTAAACAGCACCAGAACCCCAGAGGAGCCCATGGGTACAGTCTGGACGTCACGGTCATGGATATCTGGTTCTGATGCCGTTCTGATCCAGTGGACCTGCAACTGCTGACCTCAACCAGTCACACAGCTAAACTCAGTCATGAACTATAAACTATACATCTCGTACGAACAAAAATTTGAATCAACAAATCGCCATTGTAGAGCAAAAATCTCATATTTCCTAGAATGTATCTTTTCATGAAAGGACAAAAACTACTTTTTTACAAAAAATAATACATGATCTAAATGGATTAGATTTTATAGTGCTTTTCTTTCCAAGGAAACTCAAAGGTCTTTACAGCCCTGCTGAAAAAACCAGCATAGCTGGTCTCCAGCATATGTTGTGTTTTGGTGCTGGTATGCTGGTCCATAGTGATCCATTAGTTCGACCAGCATAGAATCATGCTGGTCTACCAGCACCAAACCAGCATAGACCAGCATTGACCAGCATAAAAATCAAGACCGTCATGATTTGTTTGCTGGTCTTTGCTGGTCTA
>SSNR01000274.1:224789-240601 GCA_006937965.1 Callopanchax toddi | reverse complement strand
AAAGAGACAGGCTCTGAAGATTATACTTCCTGGTTCTGAAGGTTCTACCTCCTGGTTCTGACAGTTATACTTCCTGGTTCTGAAGGTTCTACCTCCTAGTTCTGACAGTTATACTTCCTGGTTCTGAAGATTATACTTCCTGGTTCTGAAGGTTCTACCTCCTGGTTCTGAAGGTTATACTTCCTGGTTCTGAAGGTTCTACCTCCTGGTTCTGAAGGTTCGACCTCCTGGTTCTGAAAGTTCTACCTCCTGGTTCTGAAGGTTATACTTCCTGGTTCTGAAGATTCTACCTCCTGATTCTGAAGGTTCTACCTCCTGGTTCTGAAGGTTCTACCTCCTGGTTCTGAAGGTTATACTTCCTGGTTCTGAAGATTCTACCTCCTGGTTCTGAAGGTTCTACTTCCTGGTTCTGAAGGTTCCACCTCCTGGTTCTGAAGGTTCTACCTCCTGGTTCTGAAGGTTCCACCTCCTGGTTCTGAAGGTTCTACCTCCTGGTTCTGAAGGTTCCACCTCCTGGTTCTGAAGGTTCTACCTCCTGGTTCTGAAGGTTCTACCTCCTGGTTCTGAAGGTTCCACCTCCTGTTTCTGAAGGTTCTTACCCATCACAGCGGCCCAAACACTTTTACAGCTCTGTCTGTGAGCTGGTCCTTCGTTGACTGCTGTAGCTTGTAAAGGAGTTCCGGTCTGATCCCTCTGTCAGGATGAAGTGAGTCATTCCGGCGGTCTCGAGCATCCTGGTACTGCCCCCTCCTGAAACGTGTGGGAGTTTTTAATAATCTGAAGAAGAAGAACTCATCATCCTGGGACCAGTTTGGCTTTTCATCAGTCTGCCATTCCCTTTTTTCTGGTTGTTATTTTTCTCGCTCTCGCCCACACGGGCTCAGAACTAGAGATCCAGAACAAAGCTATCTTATTGTACTCGGTTTAAAAACTGTCTCTCGTTATGAGGCGCTCTCACAGGAAACTGGACTTCAGAGAGGAGGATGTTTTTCTAATAAAAGCTCTGGGAATATTATCTAATCTTTTTGTTATCATGACAAAGTTTAGCTCCTCTTTTATTTTTCTCTTTGCAAATTAAAAATCAAAGTTCAGACAGATAACTAAACGCTTCTCTCTGGGTGGCAGCAAAGAGTCAGAACATAGAGTCCAACAGAACCCAACCGGTCCTCAGGAGCGTCTCTGGACAGGAACAGAGCCAAGACTCAAGGTTCTGAGGCTTGACCCAACTCACCCCAGAACAGTCCACTCCAAATGGGGCTGAATACTGGAAAGGCTGAAACCAAACACAAACCCACAGACCCGTCTCAAACTGTTTCAGACTCATTTTAGAACCTGATTCAGACCTGTTTTAGACCGGTTTCAGAACAGTTTCCCGTTTGATGTAGATGTCTTCCTTTACTCCTCTCTAAGACCATCTGTCTTCTCTGTCCAATATGTGGACGTTGTCTTTTCAAAGTGTGTCCCTTGTCCTTGAGGTGGACTGCTGAGTCTTGACCTGTAGAGGTGTCTCTCCTGTGTTGTCCCATGTTCTTGTGTAGTTGTTGTTTAGCTTCTCCTGTACTGTAAAGGTCTGGACAGTCCTCATAAACAACACCACTAAGCTGCTGTCTGGGAGTCTGGTCCTCTGGATGAACCAGTTTCTGTCTGAGGGTGTTGTTGGGTTGGAAGTTTACTGAGATGTTGTGTTTAGAGAAGATTCTTCTCACTTTCTCTGAGACTCCTGCTATGTGTGGGATGATGGGAAAGACCTCCATTAATCAGAGGAGGAGACCTCAGGTTTCACCTTTCCAGTTCCTACATTCAGCTCTGAACTTGATCCCCAGTCAGTTTCAGTCTAATTCACACCAGATCTTCGGATCAGATGAGAAAAGAAACGTCTTCAAGGAACCAAAGGTGTCCAGTGTTTCACTTCTATTCACAGGAAGATGTCTGACGGGTCGAACGTTTCTGTTAAAGCCATACTCAGTAGCCAGGTAAACAAACAAGGGGCTTGTTCGAGATGAACTGCGCCTCGCCTGGAAAACAGACGAGAGCAGGCGGACGCAGCAGGGGGAGCGGCTAAAAGTCTGCTTTTAAGTCGGACAGATTTTCCTAAATGTAGCTGGTGGGTGATGATATGTCTGAAGATATCGCGTTAATGTCCGTAATAGCAGATGACTTTCCTTTTTTTTCCAAAATCTTTATTTGGAGTTCAAAGTATTTCAAAACAAATTCAAGAGTGAACAAGTATCAACACTAAAGTAATAAAATAATAGACATATATCCAGATAGATCAGATCAGTCAAAGAAAATAAACAAGATGATGCTCTGTGCTAAATGATCTGATTATAAAAATCAGACAGTAGTTTTATTAGAACTTTATAGAAAATGGAAACAGTTCCTACTGAAAACTCTTTGAAACAAATCACATTTCTCATTGTGGCCTTTATAGTTGACATCATCAATGTGGCATGTATTTACAATATATATTTAAACAAATAACATTTCGCATTCTGCCACAGGATGTTTGGATCAAAACGTGAACCAATCAGATCTGAGATCAGGTGAGAGCCAGGCGTTTCCCATCATGCACTCGGTTTTGCAGCCGGTGGAGAGCAACTGCAGCGCCTTGCTCCAAAATCTGCGGCCGCCTTGATCTCACGAGGTTATCGTTGCCTACGTAGGTATGACATCAGAGCAAGTCGGCGTCAAGTCGGACAGAAATCTAACCGGCATGCAATGGGCGCCGATCACCGGTGATCGAATCTGCGCAGAACTGGCTCATCTCGAACGCACCTAAGGTCTCGCTAGCTAGTTTACAGAAACACGACTCGATGCACTCACCCCTCCCGTCGGGTAAAATCCATACGTAAGCCAGCCTCCCCACGGACATGGGACACTGTTTTGCGACGATAACAATGCAGAGTCTAACTTCAGCCGTAGAAATGTTCCCAGCTTTTCCTCTTTTCACCTCCAAACGATTTTAGTTTTCTGCTAGCTGAAAAAGTGTTTTTTGGGGGGACTCTGGTATTTTTATTATAAAATGGAAGCTCTAACCGATGGCTAATTCGTTAATGCTGTCCTCCTTTCACTTCCGGGATGTTCAGACGGAAAATGTGTCCGGGCGGATTAATAGAGGATCCAAGCAGTGAGGAAATGCGGCAGACAGACAGCTGGATTGGCTGAAGTTTTTAGAGAACTGCGGGACAACTACTTTATTGATTTCTTTCGGGGTTTTTTAATCTCCACAATATATTTATGGCTATACAATGTTGGAACGTTGTTAAGAGACTTAAAAAAAAAAAAAAACGTTAAAAGCTACATTGTTTACCTGGCTACTGAGTATGCCTTTAAAGTGAAACACAAATGAAGAACATGAGGAGGAGGAGGACACCTAACCTTCCTCTGTTCCCTCACACACACACACACACACACACACACACACACACAGAAGGATTATTGAGTCTGATAAAGAATGACTTCCATCTGGACAGAGATGTGTGTGCACGTGTGTGTCCGTGTGTGTGTGTCCGTGTGTGTGTGTGTGTTGGGGGATTTCTCTTCCTCTGAAACATCTGGAGAAACAATCTGCTGTAAATAAGCAGCAGCAGCTCGCTGCCACTCGATAAATAAAAAGAAATTTCTGCTGAAACACACACACACACAAACACACACTTATTGGTTCCTGTTGGTTTTGATGATAGATACACAGCAGCACACACATACGGTTGTGTTGTTTGTCATGTGTGTGTGTGTGTGTGTGTGTGTGTGTGTGTGTGTGTGTGTGTGTGTGTGTGTGTGTGTGTGTGTGTGTGTGTGTTTTGGAGCAGACGGCAGAGCTTCTTACCAAACATGCTTGTTAAGCAAAGCACACTCTGTGTGCGTGTGTGTCTCACCTGAGTAGGACCTCATCATGGATCAGAACTCAACATGGACTGAGGGTCAGACTCACTCTATGGTGGGATGGTTTTTCTGCAGGGGTTACCTGTGGTGGCTCTTAGCATCTGGGGCAGCTCCTGATCCCATCTGCTGCTGGATCTGTGGGGGTGGAGGTTCAACTGGGGGGCCAGTTGGGAACCTAGCCCCCCACTGCATGGAGGTTCCTCTGCTATGCCACTACCCCAAACCGTCCAGGTTTTGGGGTGCTTGGCCTGGGACTGGAGTCGGGGGATGATGGTTGGGACGACCCACTGGAAGCCCCTCCCTTAGACTGCCTGCTATGACCTGATCTCTAATTTTATTTACATTCTAGACAAGCAGGGCCTGGCGGTAGAGTAGAGTAGAGTTCTAACTGTAGAGACTAGTAGAGTTCCCTTAGCCGGACGTTGCAGTGGTCGAGGCGGGAGATGACCATAGACTGGACCAGGAGCTGGGTGGTGTATTGTGTCCGGTATGGTCTGATCTTTAATTTATTGAGCGAGCAACAGAAGCAACACGATCTTTAAAAGTCAGCTGGTCGTCAATCACAACACCCAAATTTCAGCTGTCTTTGATGGACCAGAGATAGGGAGTTAGTCTGGATTGAGATATTGTCGTATGGTTGGTTTGGCTGGGATGACAAGCAGTTCAGTTTTAGAGAGGTTGAGTTGGAGATGATGGGCTTTCATCCATCTCCATATATCAGAGAGACAGTGAGACTCGTGCTGAGACTGTGAGGTCATCAGGTGGGAATGACAGAGCTGGGTGTCGTCAGCATTCTCCAACATCTTCCATGCATACACACCACTAGGGCTGGGTACCGAAACACGATACTTCTTTGGTACCAACCGAAAGCATTCGGTAAGTTCTGGTACCGAAAAAAAGGTACAGTTTTCGGTACTTTTACAATAAAATGTCCCTGTAAAGGCGCCACCTCGTTTCATCCTGCTCCGCATTACATGAGGCGCGAAGGAGCAGAGCTTCCTCACAGACACACAGTTGCCCCTCCTCCCTCTCAACAACAGTTCTCCTACAAGCGTAGCAACTTCTGGGTTAAAATGCAGAAAAAATCTCAAGATTGGATTGCATTGGATTATTTTAGAAAGGTAAATGGGAACAGAGCAAAATGCAACATATGCAATAAGATTTGTGCCTCGAAAAACAGGAATACCAGCAATTAGTCAAAGCACGTCGTCGTGCATGAAGTTAACTTGTGAGCTGCAGCGTGAACAGTCTCCAACTGTAAAAAAGAAAGAAAAGCAGACCCCAAGTTTGCAGCCTCTGCTGCATCAGGAGGTGTGTGAGGGGAAGACAGATAACAGAAAGTTCTCGTGGTAAGCAATAAATTATAATAATAAAAGCATAAATATGCCAGAAAACTATGGGTTTAATCTTTAAAAAACATTTACTACTTTGTTATTTTCTCTCAGAATTATACATATAGGCAGTGGCAGCCCATCCATAGGGGGCGCTAGGGCACCGCTTCACCAGTCCGTAAGGAAGAGAAGAAGATAGAATCACAAAATGTAAAAACCAAACATGAAAATAAAACTAAACGATCCATCCATTATATGTACAATAAGTACTGTGTATAATCTGCATTTAGGTGTAGTTTTAAAATGTTCTCTCACTATTTTTTACCAGACCAAAAGGTCGAGTGATATACTTCCTGTTTCTTTGGGGTCTACTGCACATGTCCTGGGCGCATTCAGCTTTAACAATAGACCTACGCTTTGTTCGCTGTTACTGACGCGCTGGAACCAGCCTTTAGTGCAAAGTATAGGAGAGCTGAAGGGCGCTAAATCTAGCGTCCGTGTCATGCGCAGCGGCAGGAGACCGGACTATTGCTCAGACTGGCAGGACGGTGACCCGGAAGTTCTTGCTCTTGGATTTATAACGAAGGGAACAAAATGGATATTTATTCAAAGAATCTTTCTTGCCAGCTTGTGAAAAACCAGCCAATTTATTCCATGTGTCCTGATTTAATCAACTCAGTGATGAGTGACTTTGTTTGTTTGTTTGTTTCTTTTTCCTTAATAACAATGTGTCTGTCGCAGATTTTCCCATTCAAAAACCCCATAGGTGTTAGCCACGCGGCTAGCTGTTCTAAGTCCTGATGAGTGAATTTATACCTTAAATAGCGACATGTTTTTGTTATAGTTAGGACAGAATGATAGAGAAACACTGATACTGTTGATTGAATCATTGGTTACTGTAGTGTACCCATTTTGATGAATATTTTATTAGTTTTCCTTAAAACATTATGGTGTTTTAAGGGAGTTTTGTGTGACTGGATGTGTGGATGTGGATGTGACTTTATTTTGTTGTTAATTCACTTCAGCACCCTTAGGGCGCTGGTCCCTGGTCCTGAACATAGAGAGTGCATGGGGAGCAAGAGTGGGTGTATAGCGTCTATTGTGTGTCTTGGTATGTTTGCGGGAATGTGTGTGTGCACGCATGAGGGAGGGAGAGTGATTGTGTCTGTGTGTGACTGTTTTTCTGTCCCCCCCTCTCTCTCTCTGTGACATGCTAGGCCCTCCTCGGCAGAGACTATCCTCCCTGGCTGCGCCTCGGCATTGGTGGTGCCTTTCTCCAGTGGCGTGCTGGGGTGTCTCGGGGTCTGGGTCTGGGTGCTGGGGGCGTCTGCCTGCTCTTCTTCCTGTGGCGGCCTGGTGGGATCTGGGCCCCCGGGGGTGGTCGGGCCTCTGCTGGGGCTGGTTCGCTCCTGGGTCTCGGGTCTCTGGTTCCGGCTAGATCTACCCTGGATGGCCGGCTGCAGGCGGTGCCTGTGAGCTCCTAGCCGCGGCCCCCCAGGGGCTCTAGCGCGGCGACTGCCGGGGGCCCACGTGGGGTGAGCCTCTGCGCCCTCTGGGGGAGAGTTTAGCGACTGCCCTGATGGCGGTCTCCCTGGGGTGTCCGTGCCCTGGGTGACCTCTGGACGTCTGGGGCCTGGACCTCCTTCGCGTCCTCCGTGGGCCTTGGGGACGGGTCTGTGGCTCCTCAAACTTATTATTGAATGTTTCAATAGAGAAACCTTACATAAACAAGCGCGCATATATACACACAGGTGATCACAAGGTGCTCACATAAAGACGGACTCAGGTGTTTTCAGACACATTGACTGGGGCTGTGGTTGACACTGAACTCTCTTGAACTGGTGTATACGTATACATTTGAAGAATATCACAACTGTTGTGTATTCATATGCTGTTTGTTGCTGTTGTATCTTTTCTCCCTGTTTTGTTTGTTTGTGCTTTATTTACAGGTCTAGAAGTGGACTCTTCACGTTTCTTGTTCTCTTCTTTTTCTGTTTACTTTCTCCCCCATCCCTCTTTCTGTACCCTTCCCTTCACTTTCAGGCTCCGTGTCCAATCAACCATAAAAACGTTCTAATAAAGATTTTGGGGGTTATATTTAAACAAAAATCAGGAGGAGTTTTATAGCAGTGGCTGTAACCTCTCACCTGAAACAGCAACACTGTTGGGCTTGTTTTTGGCACTCAGACATTATTCTGTTTCCTCCACAGCCGGACAGGACACGGGGTAAAAAAAAAAAAAAAAAAAAAAAAACATTATGGTGTTTTAAGGGAGTTTTGTGTGACTGGATGTGTGGATGTGGATGTGACTTTATTTTGTTGTTAATTCACTTCAGTAGTTAAGCTGATTGTCATGACTTGCTTGGTTAGTGGTTGTTGTCTGAATTGTAACATTAATGATCTGACTGTGTTAGTTAGAGATGGATTTATGTGTTTGTGGTGTCAGTAGAAAGCTAATTGTGAATAGTAAGTTGTGTTTCTGACCTTGTGTAGGTCAGGTTGTTTTTACCTTGAAACTCTTACAACCTCTGTTGTGACCACATTGTGGTTGTTTTTTATTTTTATTTGTATCTGATTATATTGATATTATTCTAAGGTCTCCTCATGAAGACTTTATGATTTTTTTACTGTTTGATGTGTAGAATTAGACCTAACAGCACCTTTAACAATACATTTCCATTGAGTTCTGTGGTTCATTACAGTGTAAATAGCAGCTAGATGTATCCATTCATCCAGAGTTTGACTCTGGCAGGACGTTTCTGCTGGATTAGCCGGTGTAACCCACCAGTTTTCTTCCATTTTGGATCTGAATATTTAAAACTCAGATGTAACTTTCTCTGTGAGGAATAAGCCGGGTTGAGCCGGACTTGTTTTATCCAGAACCTGGAGATATTTGATGTAGTTTAGACAGTAAACCTTTAACAAAGACTCACAGTGGATTCAGTCATGTTGGACTCGTCTCATTCCTTTTGTTGGTGTTAGTTAATTATCATTAGTAGTACATTAAAGCTCACAGCTCTCAACATTTTGTTGGGAAACAGATTTATTTCAGGGTTTTTCTTTTAAACCATAAACTCAGATTTATTCTGTGACCTGAAGCAGTAACACCAGGCAGCACTGTGGACTTCTGTGACCTCTGTAATTATGTTTGTGTTGATGTAGTTTGGACCTTTTGGTGGACATTTTGTCTTCAGATGAGACTCTTGTCTGATGTGGCGGCTCCAGAATAATTCCGAGCACTGGAGGAGTCCCATGTTGAGAGTTATCAGTGTGTTTGAAGGCCCCCACACACACATACACACATCCCTACCTTCATCCAGCTTCTCCTGGCCTGTTTCCCATCATTCCTCTTGTCTGCTCCACAAAGCGTCCTCCTTCAGTGTCCTGTGGTCCATCAGAGACGAGAGCTCCCAGCCGCCGCTGCCATTACTGTGACGGAGACGTCCTCATGGGACGCGGAACCAGAAAGAGCTGTTGGGTTGTTGTTGTTGTCGTGTTTTATTTTTACTGCGTTCAGATCGACGCGCTGCACAAACAGCGAGTTGGCTGCTGCGGCTGGCAGCGACGCAGCCTGGTAATTATACTCCCCATGCCAAGCAGACGTTCTCACGTTAATTGGAGTTGGAGCAGAGGATTGTGGGAGTTAGGTGAATGATAATGAATGATCAGCTGCTAGACTCTGAGGAAATGAACTGGACAGGAAACACAGCAGTGCGCCAACTCCAACAATGTTTGGAAACAAGAAGTTCGTTCAACTCGGAGCGAGTCAGAGCGTGTTCTTCATCCTGATGGAGGGGAACGTCTGGGGTTTTGTTCTCAACCTTTAGTTTACCAGGTGAAATGTTTGAGAACCTGTTCTCATTAACAAGCATGACCCGGCATAGAACCCCAGAAGGTCCAAGACAAAGAACATCAATGTATCTGAACAGATGAGAACAATTAGAATCATAATGCACAGGATCAAAGGTGTTAGAAGATCTGATCAGCTAGCATTAAAGGGAGAGGGGAGAAATAACGTGCACATAAACACAGGCATGTAGAAGATCCAGTATAAAGTAAAGGACACTCTCCTTTACTTTATTAACCTTTATATTACCAGGAAATGTCCCATTGAGATTCAGAATCTCTTATTCAAGAGAGTCCTGGATTCTAACCTGTTGTGAATGTGTGCCTGAATGGATGAAGGTCAGTGGGGTGATGAACAAGAGCAGCAGGCAACTATCTGATGAAGTTTAGATGAAAGGTAGTGAATCTGATCGAGGTCAGAGGTGTAGGTTAAGGGTGGGTCTAGTTGCAGATTTGGGGCTTCTTGGCATTGAGGCGGAGAGGGAGGTGAGGCTGACCTGAAGAGTAGATGCTGCAGAGTTGGGAGGCGGACTGAGTACAGGATAGTGTCATCAGCATACAGCTGGATCTGAGAACCACCAGGACATTTAGTAACATCATTAATGGGATCTGGATACATCAGGAAATGAAGGAATTAATTGTATTGAATTTCTTCAATGCAATGCCAGACAAATAAAAACAAGATGAAAAGAAAAAAGATGTATATACATCATTTTTAAAGGTATCACATTGGACACACATGGTAGAACTAACCAAAGAGGCTGAAGCCAGAGCAGAACGACCGTCCCACAGCAACCAGACATACTCAGAAAAATCACATTAGAGCAATTATGTTAGATGTAAACCCTTATATTTCTCTAACAGTTTTACTGTCTGTGTTCATGTTCAGCCAGCCCTCTGTGTAACCGTTGATAATAATGAGATTTTAACAGTTTTATGACAATTATCACTGATTCACTGTTTTAATTGGTCACCAAGAACAGCCCATCCCAGAAATGAAACACCTATTTTTCAAATTCGTCCTAACAGGACACCTGCTGGGAATCGAAAATCCACAAAATCCCGTAGACCTCCTCTAGGATCAACAAACGCTGAACAGAGCTCAGCAGGTTTCTAATAGCTGGTTTCCGTTAGAAACTTCAAACATTTCATTGTTGTAAAAACATCTGGACATTTTAAACATCTGGATCCTATAAAGAGATTGTTTATGTTAATTATTAGAGGTGTTATTAATTATTCTATTAGCTCTTTATTGGATTTTAACTATTCGTTAGATTAGGTCACATATGTTTTAGCCATCTGCCCCATGTGGAGCAGAGGGCAGCCAGAGGGCAGGTGGAGCTTCTGATTCTTGCCTAAGGAGTCTTCGACACATGGCCAGGGATTGAACCCTGGTACCACACAGCCTCTCTTCCCCTGATCCACAGTCTTGAGGTTTACCTGTGAGCCATCAAACCATTCCTCTAAGGTTAAAGGTCAAACAGGCAGTGGAGTAACGTTTAGGCCCTGCATGCAGCAGCAGGACTTTCTCCTTCATCACAGATAGCCAACGACTTGTGGGAACCAACCTGATGGTTGAACCCCTCTGACTCAATGAGACATGAGGGGTTTCCTACCCTGCACATCAGGGGTGAGAATGATGCTCGTGCCTCAACGTCAATTAGAGCTCAGTGTTAAGGAGAGGAGGAGGAGGTGATGAAGGAAGTGGAGACGTGATTCACAGACAGGGGAGAGGCAACGGGAGGGGGGTCCATCCCAATAAGATTCACATCACCAGCTGACGGTGACATCACCAGCTGACCTCATAGAGTGCTTGACCTGGGCGGAACCCTCCCTCTGTTTGTTAGAACCCATCAGGTTCTGTTTGACCCGCCTGGTCTGAATCAGATCGACAGCTCTGAAACCCTGAAAGCTAAAAAGCTGCCAGGTTCCTCTGAGCTGTGATCAGAACCTCCTCTGTCCCTCCAGGAGTCCAATTTCCCATCATGCATCACCTGACACAACATCACAGATGCATTATGGGATGTAGGGCTGGTTAATGTTTGATGAGACCTGGGAGTCGGAGGACATCAATATTCCATCAGAGACATTTTCACTTTTATTGTCTTTGTTTCAAAAAACTCTGGAAAGTTTGAGGAGAAAAGCTGGATCAGTCCAGACAGAACTAGACCTGGTTCTGATCCGGTCCAGAGCAGGGACGGGCCAGAACTCCAGAACAAAACCACTAGACCTGGTTCTGATCCGGTCCAGAGGACGGACAGGTCAGAACTCCAGAACAAAACCATTAAGACATTGTTCTGATTCAGTCCAGAGCTGGGACGGGCCAGAACAGAACCACTAAACTTGGTTCTGATTCGGTCCAGAGGAGGGACGGGTCTGAACAGAACCACTAGACCTGGTACTGACCCAGTCCAGAGAAGGAACGGGTCAGAACTCCAGAAACTAATCAAGTAGGGAAAAGGATCCAGACAGAGACAGCGGTTCTGACTCTTAACTGTCACTGTCTTTACCTAAGCAATCAGGGTTCTTATGGTACAGGATCATGGTTCTGATGGGTCTGGATCCAGGGGTCTGATGGTACTGGATCAAGGGTCTGAAGGTTTGGGTACCTGTAGAACCTACAGAACCATTAGAACCTGTCCTCTAGAGGTCGAATGTCCCTTCTGTGCTCCTGTAGTCCTGTGGTTCTGGTTCCACCTCTAGCATCTCAGAATCAGAACAGTTCTTTTGAATCTGGATTAAATTAGTTCTTGCTGCCATCAGAACCGGGCCTGGGTTCTTCGAGTCTAAATTAAAGATCATCATTCTGTCGCTCATTCGTGCCGCTTCACTTTGTTTAACATCCTAAAGATCAGACCATACCCGACCCAATCCACCACCCAGCTCCTGGTTCAGTCTATGGTCATCTCCCACCTTGACCACTGCAATGTCCTTCTAACTGGTCTCCAGTCTGGACTGTGAAACCTCTACAAATGGTTCAGAACGCAGCAGCACGTTTGGTCTTCAGTCAGCCTAAACGAGCATGTCACCCCTCTGTTCACGGAGCTCCACTGGATACCTTTAGCTGCTGCATCACATTTAAGTCTCTACCACTAGCATACAGGGTCCTGATAGGAACGGCTCCATCTACTGGAATCCTCTTGCTAAGGCTGACGTCACGACTCGGTCACTCCGGTCATCAAAGGATCATCAGCTAGCAGCGCTACACCACGCTGGGACATGAATTTGTGAAATCGGGGGTGATAGAGGCAGGTCCCGCCTTTCTCGCCTCTGATTGGCTAGAATGACTCTCCTGCGGTTGAATGCATAGATATCATATACACTAGATATCTCACCCGCGCTGTTCGTCACTGGACCCTGACGTCCCTACGCTGGCGGCCATCTTAGTTCGTACAGCTGCCCCATTTCTTACATTGGTGTCAATGAAGCATGTACTAATAAATACCTCTAGCTCAACTTTTAACCGATTTTCAAACGGTTTGCATTTTTATAAACATCAGAGATGTGGCTGTGAATATATATAAAAATATAACAATAATGGTCGGGAAATTCATAAATTGTAAAAGTATCAAATCTCAAGTCTATACATAATAAGGTTTGTAAGAACGTAACCCATTTGTAAATCCGTTCGTTTTCATCGAGTTATGAGTGTTTTTAGTTAAGCTGATGCTCACCTTCCAGAGAACGTCAGCTGTACGAAGCAAGATGGCCGCCTTGTAGGGATGCCGTAGAGTCCCACATAGGGCATCTAGTGATATATATATCTATGGTTGGATGTATGGTTTTCAAGGTAGCTCCTGCCTTGCTCGCCTCTGATTGGCTAGTAGGACTCTACTCGAGCTGAGTGAGCTGCTATTTCATTTAGCAGCTAGTGAGCCGAAAGCAGCTATTTAGCAGCTGAAAGCAGCTAAAATGTGAACTTGTAACAAGTCTTGTAGCATTAATTGCCTTTATATCTGTTTCACATATCACATTTTATGTGTTTCAGTTTATTTTATAAAAGTAACTGCAACTGGTATTTAGAATAACAGGACAAAATGGTTATTATAGAGCTAACGTCACACTTTCTTCCCTAAACTCCCTCAGCGGTTCTGTTGGCACCCAGGACAGTCCAGACTCTTTCATGATGGAGGAATGACCTACCAATTAATCTACCAGAACAGGGCATCCCTGTCCATCTTCAAGAAGACAGTGGACTGTCTGTCTTCATCCATCTAAGTAGTTTGTTGCTAGCCTCAATGGTAACATGTTGGTTACCATATTATTTGTAAGTCACTTTGGATAAAAGCCACTGCCAAATGCATAAACATAAATGAGCCACATTCATCCAGGTGTGGAGATGTTCTGAAGTTTTAGGTGATCCTGAGGAGCCACCAGCTGGAGATGTTTGTGTTTTCTAATGAATTTTTGATCTGGAGCTGCTCTTCCATCCTAATGACTAAACAAAACATCTGATTTAAACTTTAATGAAGACCAGACAAGGAAATGGAGCAGAAATCTTAGGAGGGATTCACATCAACACAACATTTATAATGCAGGAACATCCTGAGTGTGACTGACAGCAGGGAGGAAGGAGGACCTCATCACCATCATCATCATCATCATTACAGCACAAACAGCTTCAGCACCACCAGGAGCTGCAGTCTCAGGTAATGACAGGAGGAACACACCTGAGATCAGTGTTCATAACAGCTGGTCACTCCTCCAGTCAGATCTCCATCAGCTGATCAGATTCTCTTTAGTACTCTGTGAAACTCTACTGAAGTAAAGGGAACAGAAGAACTCATGACTAAAACTAACGTGGAGCTATTAAAAATAAAATCTTAATCACATCAGATGACAAGTCATCAGTTGTCATCATAGCAACATCTAAAACACTGTCTTGGTGCAAAAACATCCCACGATGTTCTTCTGTTTTCCTGAGCAGCAGCATCTGGAAGGAGGGGGGGGGGGTCAAAGATCTGCCAAATTACCAATAGCATAACTGTTTCTAACTAACCATCTCTAACTAACCTACTATAACTAACCATCTCTAACTAACCTACTATAACTAACCATCTCTAACTAACCTACTATAACTAACCATTTCTAACTAACCATCTCTAACCATATATAACCATCTCTAACTAACGATATCTAATCATTTTAACTAACCATTTCATACTAACCATCTCTAACTATTTCTAACTAATCATCTCTAACTAAACATCTCTAACAAACCATATCAAATAATTTCTCACATCTCTTACTGATCATCTCTAACTAACCATTTTTAACTAACCATCTCAAAATAACCTACTCAAACTAACCAGCTCTAACTGACCATCTCTAACTAACCATCTCTAACTAACCATTTCTAACTAACCATCTCTAACTAACCATCTCTAACTGACCATCTCTGACTAACCATTTCTAACTGACCGTCTCTAACTAACCATCTCTAACTGACCATTTCTAACTAACCATCTCTAACTAACCATTTCTAACTGACCGTCTCTAACTAACCATCTCTAACTGACCGTCTCTAACTAACCATCTCTAACTAACCATCTCTGACTGACCATCTCTAACTAACCATCTCTAACTAACCATTCTTAACTGACCATTTCTAACTAACCATCTCTAACTAACCATTTCTAACTGACCGTCTCTAACTAACCAGCTCTAACTAACCTACTCTAACTGACCGTCTCTAACTAACCATTTCTAACTGACCGTCTCTAACTAACCATCTCTAACTAACCATCTCTAACTAACCATCTCTAACTGACCGTCTCTAACTAACCATTTCTTACTAACCATCTCTAACTAACCATCTCTAACTAACCATCTCTAACTAACCATCTCTAACTAACCATCTCTAACTGACCATTTCTAACTGACCATCTCTAACTAACGATATATAACTAACCATCTATAACTAACCATCTCTAACTAACCATCTCTAACTGACCGTCTCTGACTAACCATCTCTAACTAACCATCTCTAACTAACCATCTCTGACTGACCATTTCTAACTGACCATCTCTAACTAACCATCTCTAACTGACCATTTCTAACTGACCATTTCTAACTAACCATCTCTAACTAACCATTTCTAACTAACCATCTCTAACTAACCATCTCTAACTAACCATCTCTAACTGACCGTCTCTGACTAACCATCTCTAACTAACCATCTCTAACTAACCATCTCTGACTGACCATTTCTAACTGACCATCTCTAACTAACCATCTCTAACTGACCATTTCTAACTGACCATTTCTAACTAACCATCTCTAACTAACCATTTCTAACTAACCATCTCTAACTAACCATCTCTAACTAACCATCTCTAACTGACCGTCTCTGACTAACCATCTCTAACTAACCATCTCTAACTAACCATCTCTGACTGACCATTTCTAACTGACCATCTCTAACTAACCATCTCTAACTGACCATTTCTAACTGACCATTTCTAACTAACCATCTCTAACTAACCATTTCTAACTAACCATCTCTAACTAACCATCTCTAACTAACCATCTCTAACTGACCGTCTCTGACTAACCATCTCTAACTAACCATCTCTAACTAACCATCTCTGACTGACCATTTCTAACTGACCATCTCTAACTAACCATCTCTAACTGACCATTTCTAACTGACCATTTCTAACTAACCATCTCTAACTAACCATTTCTAACTAACCATCTCTAACTAACCA
This sequence comes from Callopanchax toddi, assembly GCA_006937965.1. Classification (NCBI taxonomy): domain Eukaryota; kingdom Metazoa; phylum Chordata; class Actinopteri; order Cyprinodontiformes; family Nothobranchiidae; genus Callopanchax; species Callopanchax toddi. Next base: position 224,832 of record SSNR01000274.1, on the reverse strand, counting down.
TCTCTAACTAACCATCTCTAACTGACCATCTCTAACTAACCAT
>SSNR01000274.1:191114-203849 GCA_006937965.1 Callopanchax toddi | reverse complement strand
GTGTTGCTGCTATTGCTGTTTATCGGTGTGTCTTGTTGCTAGCAGGGTGTTGTACCTGAAAGTGTTGAAGCTAACGCTGTTTATAGGTGAGTCTTGTTGCTAGCAGGGTGTTGTACCTGAAAGTGTTGAAGCTAACGCTGTTTATAGGTGAGTCTTGTTGCTAGCAGGGTGTTGTACCTGAAAGTGTTGAAGCTAACGCTGTTTATAGGTGAGTCTTGTTGCTAGCAGGGTGTTGTACCTGAAAGTGTTGAAGCTAACGCTGTTTATAGGTGAGTCTTGTTGCTAGCAGGGTGTTGTACCTGAAAGTGTTGAAGCTAACGCTGTTTATAGGTGAGTCTTGTTGCTAGCAGGGTGTTGTACCTGAAAGTGTTGAAGCTAACGCTGTTTATAGGTGAGTCTTGTTGTCAGCAGGGTGTTGTACCTGAAAGTGTTGAAGCTAACGCTGTTTATAGGTGAGTCTTGTTGCTAGCAGGGTGTTGTACCTGAAAGTGTTTAAGTTAACGGTGTTTATAGGTGAGTCTTGTTGTCAGCAGGGTGTTGTACCTGAAAGTGTTGAAGCTAACGCTGTTTATAGGTGAGTCTTGTTGCTAGCAGGGTGTTGTACCTGAAAGTGTTGAAGCTAACGCTGTTTATAGGTGAGTCTTGTTGCTAGCAGGGTGTTGTACCTGAAAGTGTTGAAGCTAACGCTGTTTATAGGTGAGTCTTGTTGCTAGCAGGGTGTTGTACCTGAAAATGTTGAAGCTAACGCTGCAGACAGACGATCCATTTGAGCCTGGCTAATGTCAGATGTTTATATTTATGAAAGTTTCTGGTAAACAGTCAGATATTGTTACAACATGTTTGTTGATTTCTAATCTGATCGGAACGGACTTGATTCCAACAGAAACCAAACTATTTCACTGTTAGCATCTGAAACTGGTTAAGGTCTCCAGAACCAAAAGTTCTGATGATGAGCACAGGTGATGAAGAGTTTCAGGTCTTATTCCTCCATCAAAGCTGGGTCAGTTCAGAACCAGGTCCTCTTCTTCCTCAGTTCTTGTATTGTGGGACAGTCCAGGCCGTCCCTGGAACAGACGAGGTCTTGGGAGGCATCAGGTGAACATTTCTGCTTTTAAAGTCTCATCAGAACCCTGATCCAAATCCAAGCCATCGCATGTCCCTTGGACCCAGTTCAGATCTTCTACTCCTTGGTCTAGATTGCTTGGGAGTCCAACAAGGACATAAAACACTGATTCACCTGGGTCCAGGTCTTCCTGTGGTTCTCGTCTAGCCCCTGCTGAGTTCAGAGGTCAGCGCTACCGTCGGACCAGGTCAGCATCAACGTTCTCTTCTGCTCAGTAAAGTTCTGATCCATAGAACCTGGTCCAGGTGGTTCTGGAGGCAGTGCTGCCTGAGGGGTCAGAGGTGTTGGCTTCCTGCTGGTGGAGGTTCTGCTGGGCTGAACAGCCTCTGTCTGTTTGGGTTTTACGAGTTGTGCTTTCATTCTGGACGTTTGAGGAGCGAAGCATCTGTTGTTCCACGATGGTGGAAGGACCTATCAGAGCAGGGCCATCCCTGTCCATCCTCAAGACCCTCCTGAAGACCCAGCTCTTCAGAGAACATCTTCTAAACCAGCACCTCCATTCCCCTACTTCACTCTTCTTTACCTACAGTGTGGCCTCAGACTCAGAGCCTGACTAGTGTTCATCCCTCTGTTATTTGTCATTAGCTTCAGTGGATAAAAGCTTCTGATAAACACATGAACATTCAGTAGATGAATTTTGTTTTTGTTGTGATGTGGTGTCTGTCAACATGAAGAACACGACTGATCTGGTACGTGGAGACATCAGCTGTACCTTCACAGGTGGGCAGACCGAGCAGGTGAGGTAAGACCGGAGTCCAGACTGGGAGGTGGACTCGTCAGGAAACGGCAGGTTCCTGCGCCGCGGGTTAGGATCTGTTCTAGGTGTTTAGTCCTCCTCAGACCTCTGATGTTCCAGACAGCTGACCTTCAAGTGTCCTCTGTCAGGACAACTTGTCCTTAAACTTTCCTTCTTAAAGCTTCTGTCCTTCTGAACGTTTGTGTCCACAGGAGCGTTCGTCCACAGAGTACCGCCATGTCTCACAACTACACCAACAGACGGCCGCCATCCGACTCGGACCACCGACCCGACCGGCGGCGTTCCAGCTGGTCCCAGGAGTCTTTGTCCTCATCCTCCAGGAGCTTAGCGGCGGGTCCGAGCTCCCAAGACAATGTCATGAACCTCCTGACCTCCTGCGGTCTGGAGCCCAAAGACCTGGCTGTCCTTGCCAGGCTGCCTGAAGATGTCCTGACTGTTGAGTCTCTACCTGGCATCATCCAACAGATCAAAGGAAAGGACGGGACTGTGAAACCATTTTCTCCTCCTTCCTCCTTTAGCTCCTCCCACTGCCCCCCCAACAGTTTCACCTCCAGGGACTGGGACCAGCTCCGCAGGCAGCCGGTCCAGTACCCATTCCAGAGGATCCCATCCACCGCTCCTCCTCCTCCTGAGCCTCCCCTGGACATCCAAGGAGGTCACATGACCATCCACTCTGTCAGAGCACCACCACCCTCCTCCTCGTCTAGGGCTGCCATGGATACAGATCATAGGCCACGCCCTTCCCAGCATGGTAAGGTCATTTCTTCTTGCAGCCGGGTCAGCCCAAAGAAAGAACCTCGTCCTTCTCGTTTCTCGGACACTGAAAGAACTGACTACAGAAGCATTCCTCCTGCTGGTGAGTTCCTCCACTGCACTCCGCCCGGCGTTGCTCGATCAAACACTGCATGGACTGGCGCCGCCCGGCCCAGCGCCGCCTGGCCCAATGTCGCCCGGCCCAGCGCCGCCTGGCCCAATGTCGCCCGGCCCAGCGCCGCCCGGCCCAATGTCGCCCGGCCCAGCGCCGCCCAGGCCAGCGCAGCGCTGCCATCTCAGAAACAAGCTCAGGACTTCCATGGGGCGTTACCACTGATGTACCCGTACTCATGCTCTCTGTGTGACATCACAGTGCTTTCAGAGAAGGTAAGTTTAGTTATCCTGTCTCCAGCTGGGTGCAGGTAAGTGGTGGGCAGGGCCTGTCAGAGACGACTGTGGATGGCGTGTTGGTAGAAAGCTCGACTGCAGACTCACTTCCTGTTTGCATTTCAGGCATGGACCAATCACGTCAACAGCAGCGTCCATGCAGACGGACAGCTCAGACTGCTGCAGCAGTGAGAGACACACACACACACACACACACACACACACACATACATACTGTGTTTTGTGGTTTCATGTTCTCATAGGTCCTCCTCTTCTTCAGGTGTCCTAAATGGGACTGTCGTGTTGAAACCTTCAGCAGGTAAGTGACATCACCATCAACTGACCTTAAAGCTGCACTCGGCACGTTTGTAAACAATGTAGCTTTTAACGTTTTTTTCATGCCTCTTAACAACGTTCTAACATAGTATAGTTATAAATATATTATGGAGATTAAAAAAAAAAAGAAATCAATAAAGTGGTTGTTCTCTAAAAACTTCAGCCGGATTGTCCAATCCTATCGTTCGGGCTGTCTGTCTGCCGCACTTCCTCACTGCTTGGATCCTCCATTAATCCGCCTGGACACATTTTACAGCTGAACATCCCGGAAGTGAGAGAAGGACAGAAACAGCTAACGGCTGTTAGCGCTTCCGTTTTAGGAAAAAATACCAGAGTCCCCCCAAAAAACACATTTTCAGCTAGCAGAAAACTTAAAAACGTTTGGAGGTGAAAAGAGGAAAAACCTGGGGTGTTACGTTACGGCTGGAGTTCTGGTCTCTATTGTTACCGTGGCAACGCATGGTCCCATGTCCGCGGAAAGGCTGGTCTACGGATTATACCTGACGGGAGGGGTGAGTGCTCTGAGACGCGTTTCTGTAAAATAGCTAGCGATACGTAGCTTGTTTATTAATGTGCTGGGTGCAGCTTTAAACTGACTTCCTGTCAGTCTCATCATCTGCTAGTGAACTGTTAAAATAAGTGCAGTTATTCTGTGCTGATCTGAGATCAGCTGAATAAGAAACTAGATGCAGTTGTCGGTTGTGTGGAGAGCTTCTCTAAGCCGTGGACTACGAACAGCTTTACATCACAGTCTGATGGCAGTGAAACCAGAAACGGGCTCCTCGCTCTAAAAATGAATTTTACTTTTGTGTTGTTGATCCTCCTCAACCTGAGAGTCAACCATTGACCAGACCCTCCTCTCCAGGGCGGCTGAGGAGTGTGATCCCTCTATAGTTGGAACACACCCTCTGGTCCCCTTTCTTAAACATGTGGACCACTACCCCTCAGTCTCTGGCCCCCGACAACCAGACAATGTTGCAGAGACGTGTCAACCAAAACAGTCCTACAACATCCAGCCTTGAGATACCAGGACGGACGGATCTGGTCCACCCTGAAGCTCCTTCTGTGTAGTTGTTGGACTACCTCAGAGACTTCTGCCCCAGAGATCAGACAGTCCGTCCCCAGGTCTCCCAGCTCTGGTTCCTCATCAGAAAATGTGTTGGTGGGATTGAGGGGCTCCTTAGTAAGTAAGTAAGTAAAGTTTATTTATATAGCGCCTTTCACAGATATACATCACAAAGCGCTTTACAATATAAACAAAAAAAACAAAACAGAGAAAACATTGAAAATAAAAAACAAAACAGAGAAAACATTGAAAATAAAAAACAAAACAGAGATTTGGGGGTACCAGATACAATATTTGGGCAAGATTTGGGGTACCATCAGGGGACCTGCATTGTAAATTATGAGATAAAGTGGGACATTGACTTGTGTAAGGAACTAAAGTCTTGGGCAGAAATATTGGGACAACTTCAATACAATATTTGGGCAAAAAAAATAAAAATAAAGATGGGAGCAGAAGAAAATGTAAACAAAATGGAGGGAGGGAGTAGCATTTTACACACAGTCACAACAACCGAAAAACGCATCAAGGAGGGTGGGGGGGTCAGGATCTCCACCAGCAGCAAGGACACGGCACAGCTGACCGACCTTCACTCCCAGTAGAGGGGGGGAGGCGAGTTAGGGTGAGAGAGCGTAGAGAAGGGGGGGCTGAGCAGTCGCTTCATTCACTCTGTTGAGTAGGAGAATGTTTTCAGGGTCACCAGATGATAACAGAATGTGTTTGGAGCAGGCAGTCCTGTTTGTTACAGCCGCCTTAAATGTCCTTAGAATCCTTAGAGTATTCCTTCCACCGTCTGACTGTAGCTCCAGTCAGCAGCTCCCCGTTTCCACTGTAACCAATGAGTGAGTCGAGCCTTGCTCCCCGGACGTGACGCTGATCAGATTCACTCAGCTGGTTTGTTTTGGTTCCTTTAGATCACACAGTCACTGTGATGCTGATGCCTTTATGCTAGATCTACTCAGCTTGGTGTAACAGCCCTAATGGATCAATCTGAGCTGTTAGAGGGGTCAGAGGTCACGCTGTTTTTGTGAGGCCTTCTCTAAATACTCCTTAAAATGTGTTTCCTGTTCAAGGGGAGATGACCAGTCAGGGAGGAGGAAGGATGAAGCAAGCCCCGCCCCACCAGCTCAAACAACCAATAAAAATCAAGGTGGGTGTGTGGTGTTGATGTGTGGTTCTGGTCTGTGGGTCCGTTCTAACAGGATGGTGGTTGTTTCCAGCAGCAGTGCTCCACAGCAGCAAGAAGCTCCAGAAGGTAAAGAATCAGATCTGAGATCAGATCAGATCAGCTGCTGCTGCTGCTGCACAGACTCTGAGTGTGTGTGTGTGTGTGTGTGTGTGTGTGTGTGTGTGTGTGTGTGTGTGTGTGTGTGTGTGTGTGTGTCTCAGACTCCAGACAGAGGGAGGGTGGTGTGTGTGAAGTTTCCAGCTCAGACTGTAGACGAGGCGTATTTGAGAAAACTCATCGAACCATTTGGGAAGATGGGCAAAGTCCTCATGTTTCCATCTGTGGTGAGTCCACAACACACACACACCATGTGATGGTGTGTGTGTGTTAAATGTTGAGTCTGATGGCTGCAGGCCTTCGTGGAGCTGGGATCTTCTGACCAGGCAAAAGACTTGATAAAGTTTTACATCGACTCTGATCCAGCTGTGAAGAAGAAGCAGATCGAGTTCAGCATCTCCAACACCTTCAACTTCCTGCAGGTAGGGGTGTGTGTGTGTGTGTCCGTCCGTCCGTCTGTCTGTACATCACGATGTGAAACTCAAAACTTCCTGTATCATAAAGGACGATCTTTTAGCATGGCTAGATCACCATGGTGACAGACTCCAGATCACCATGGTAACAGAAAAATAAGTGTCCGATGGTTCTGACTAGGGATGGGCCGATATCGATATTGGTATCGGTTAAAGTTGCCCGATACCAGGAACCGATACCAGTGGCTTCACTGTCTGTTAGTGATGGGACTTGTGGCTATTTGAAGGGAGCCGTTCACCTCAAAGAGTCGTTCAAAAGACTGGCTCTTTTATGTTTTTTTTTTTTCTTCAATATTCTGAATGAGCAATGTCCTAATCGACACCAATTAACACTGATCAGTGGTCTGTTCGCAACTGACAGCCACACCCATTGGCACAGCTGCACCTTTGACAATGAAGGCAGCTTGACTTCTTTTGTTATCTTGAAAGTTTCAACTCATCCTATTGAACAACAGCCATTCACACCTCCAACCAATTCATCACCCAAGCCCTTTCCCAACAATACCTCCTCTCCACACCCCTCCCTTTCACCCTCAGACCCCCTGCCTGCATTAACAGGCTTTTGTTTGTTTCACCATGAAATTAACAAGTGAATACAAAGCAGGCGTGCATAGTGCTTACAGTCACCCCCAAAACAATGAATGGTTCTCTACAAAGACTCGGTTCTCCTCGTTCACAGTGAAGAGCCGTTCAAAAGATTCAGTTCGTTCATGAACGTCACATCACTACTGTCTGTGACTTGTGATTTCTGTTGTAGTGTCCTATATTGAACACTAGGGGGAGCTATTGAGCTAAAGAGGAACAGTGTGGGTTGAGAGCTGGAGATGGTGCCAAATAGTTCATTTTATTTGGTTAAAATGTGGAAAACTGCAATAATTTCACTGTGAAATCACAGAAAATGGTTATTTTTCACCTTATATTTTAGTTTTGTGATCATTTTTATTAATATATTTTATGTTTTTTATCTAACTCAGTTATTTGTTGTAAAAAGCAGAGAAGAAAAAATAAAACCTGTATTCCAATTTGTTGCATTTTTGTGTGGTAGAAGTATCGGTATCGGTACTCGGTATCGGCGAGTACTCAGATTTAAGTATCGGTATCGGATCGGTTTTGAAAAAAGTGGTATCGGAACATCCCTAGTTCTGACCCGACCCAGACAACTGCAGGTGTTAACCAGTGGTTTTCCTGAGTCTCTTCGTGGAGTTTAGGTTTGGTTAAGTCAGAGTTGGAGAAGAAAGCCTGGCTCTGTTGAACCCTCTGGGTCAGTGTCTGTCTGTGATGTCGTTTGTCTCTCAGAGCTCTCAGGTGGTGAGCTTCACTCCAACTCCCAAAGGAAAAGATGGACTCTCAGATCTGATCAGCATCATCAGACGGTTCGGCGAGCCGCTCTACACCCTCTTCCTGCCGTCCAAGGTAAGTAACCCTAAAGCCTAGTTTATACTCCTCTGACAGCACGTTTGCGCTCACGCACGTATTGGCGGAGACGTTTTTGTTTTTTACTTCTCCGTCAGTGTTGTGAAGCAATTCCCCACCAGGACAGCAGAGGGCGCATAACTTTTCTGCAGTAATGCCTCTGGTCAACCAAAGTTTGTTTACTTCAGCTCAGTAATGGATGACAGAGAGCGAATTCTGATTGAGTTTGAACAGATTGATCTCGAGGAACAAACAATGTTGTTAAAAAGAATTAAACAGGAGTGAGGAGACTACAACAGGAGTCTGTTGAATGTCCGTCCGTTCAGTGAGGACGAGGCAGACGACGAGCGAATATGTAGCTCTTGTTCAACCCTTTAGGGACACTGATGGATTATATAAATGTTCGTACTTCGTCTGCCAGACGTTTCTCGAGCTGATCCAGATCTGCTTCTGCAAAATTCTACTTCTACTTCTCTGTTGATAGCACCATGAAGCCGAATATGATCACGAGTTGTTGAGCCGACCAATCAGAGGCGTGCGCTCTCCGTCTCTTTCGACGGATGTTTAGAAAAGTGAGCTCGACTCCGTCTGTCGTTGCGAGGCTGTCGGAGAGCTCTTGCGTCGACGGACAATGGCGTTGCGTGTCTCCGTAACGACGCAGACGGAGAAGTATAAATCAGGCTTAACACTAACGGGTCGGCAGAACCGGGTCGCTCACATGGGGAGGAGGAATGTGGAAACCAGCCGGGGACGATGTTAGAAATGAGCTTAAGCTACAAATGTTAGTGTTTGGTGTTTGTTCTGTCTGAACACGAGTCCCTGTAGATGAGTCCATTCAAATCAACAGGTGGTGGATGGATAGAATCACTGGAGTGGATCGGCTGGGGTCCAGACATGGAATCACTTTGTTTTTTAACGGTATGGTGAGATCCATAGTCCTGGTCCAGTCCAGAACTCCTGGTGCAGTCCAGAACTCCTGGTGCAGTCCAGAACTCCTGGTGCAGTCCAGAACTCCTGGTCCAGTCCAGAACTCCTGGTCCAGTCCAGAACTCCTGGTCCAGTCCAGAACTCCTGGTGCAGTCCAGAACTCCTGGTCCAGTCCAGAACTCCTGGTCCAGTCCAGAACTCCTGGTGCAGTCCAGAACTCCTAGTCCAGTCCAGAACTCCTGGTGCAGTCCAGAACTCCTAGTCCAGTCCATAACTCCTGGTCCAGTCCAGAACTCCTGGTCCAGTCCAGAACTCCTGGTGCAGTCCAGAACTCCTAGTCCAGTCCAGAACTCCTAGTCCAGTCCAGAACTCCTGGTCCAGTCCAGAACTCCTGGTCCAGTCTAGAACTCCTGGTGCAGTCCAGAACTCCTGGTCCAGTCCAGAACTCCTGGTCCAGTCCAGAACTCCTGGTCCAGAGGAATCTGTAATCTTTGAAAGTGGATCAGCAGTTCTCCAGATCTTGTGCTGATGTTTTTTGTTTGTTTGTTTCATTCAGTTTTGGCTGTTTTCAGAGGAACATCGTTTGTTTGTTAAAGCCACCTTAACTCAAGTCCAAACAGCTGATCCGATGGTTACTGGTTCTGCAGGATCCTGAGTCCAGGTTCTGATCCTCCCCATCTTCCTGTTTCAGGCCTTCGTTGAGATGAAGTTCTCTGCTGATGCTCAGAAGCTGGTCCATTATTACTCCTCCAACACTCTGAGGATCAATAACGACTCCATCAGTGTCTCCTTCTCCTCTGAGTACAAGAGTCTCATGTGAGTGGGACCAGGTCCACATGAAACCAGCTCCCTGGTTCTGATCAACACATCAGTCTAATAAATGTCTGGGTCTGTTCTGTTCTTCAGGAGGGTCTCCTTGGCCCAAAGGTACGAAGAGGAATCAACCAAGAACACAACAAACAGCAGTGAGTCCAGCAGAGACCACAGGACCAGGTCTAGGTCCAAAGACAGGTCCAGAACCAGATCCAACACAGAGCAAAAGTCCAGATCCAGGTCCAGAACCAGATCCAACACAGAGCAAAAGACCAGATCCAGGTCCAGATCCAGATCAAGGTCCATCAGAGAGCAGAAGACCAGAACAGAGTCTGGAGACAAATCCTGCGAAGACTTCAGGTCCAGATCCAAAGAGAGGTCCATCAGCAGCTCCCTAATGCAGAACCAGTCGGAAGAGAACTCTGAGGAACCAGGTGAGATATCAGAACCTGTCAGACCAGACTTTATTGATCATCAGAGCAACAAATAGAACCCAGAAACATAAAGAGGGTCAGGAACAGGACCAGGTCACCATAACGAGTCAGTGAGGAGAAATGACCAAGGTTCTGGTCAGATCTCATGTGGAGAGGCAGCTTGTTCCAGAGATTAGGGGCAGTGATCACCTCTGATCTGGGAACAGCAAGAAGCATCAGGTTCTTTGACCTCAGGGTTCTGGATGGAGTGTAGATCAGTAGAAGGTCCTGAAGATAGAACTGGACCAGACCATGGAGAACCTTGAACCATAGCAACTAGAGCTTGAAGTGGATCAATCACAGATTGAACTCTTCTGGTTTACGTTCTGAACGTGGCCCTCAGAGGACTTTATTTATAAAATGTGACCCTCTAGGACAGTGGTTCCCAATTATTTTCTGTCGTGCCCCCCTTTGGGGTAAGAAAAAAATGTGCGTCCCCCCTGGATTGAAATCTGATCTAGAACCAGAGAACATTTAATTATTTATCTGTAAAAACCACTGGATGGTTTCTGGCATCACAAATATGATTGTCAAATTAAGAAATGAGCTTCAACACTTTAAAACTGTTTCAAAGTTTAGTTCATTAACTTTTTCAAAGCTTTTTCAATGATTGTAAACATTAGCTGTCCACTACGTCAACATCGAATTCTTTTTCAAAATCTAAAATAATTTTTTACATTTTAAACACATTTTTAACCAGACTAGTGATAGTCTTCAACTTTTCTTATAAAAAAAAGTCCAGTGGCGTGTTACTATAACTGGGCTGTGAGGTCTCCAGGTGAGGCTTTGGTTTCATTCTGTCGGCTGCCGAGGTTTTTAGGCAGAAAACACAAACGGGTCTGTCTTTTTCTTTTGCAGGCTACCATCACTACTGCCCTCTTGTGTAGGAGTGGGAACTGATAGGTTTTTTTCAATATCAATGCCATTGTTGATTCTGCTTATTGATCAGATTCCTTATAAATTCTTCAATAGTTAAACAGCAAAAAAAGTTCTACTCAGTCTTCTGCACCTCAAGCAGGCATGGTGTGATTTGTGTGTTTTAATATTTTTTTCAAGTACTAGGATAAATTAAGTTATTGCTGAATAAAAAAAGAACTACAGAGAGGTCAGATCATTGATTAAATGTTAGAAGGGCTTGCCATAGAGTGACAGCATCAGAGCGATGAGGGAAGATCCAGGACAAACCCGGGTCACCCGGTCCTGCTTCTGGACTCAAACCTCTGCAGAGCCTTCAGCCTGCTGAGTCTCTCAGAGACTGCAGAGTGTGACTTGTGTAAAGCAGAGTGTGACTTGTGTAAAGCAGAGTGTGACTTGTGTAAAGCGGAGTGGGGGACTCGGCGTTTGTTGTGACTTCATCTGTAAACGCTGCAGCGGTTCGGATGCGGTCATCTGGACCTCACCTTGTTAAGCTCCTCCACAGCTCGCGCTGCGCTGGTCCGACACAAACCGAGTTATTGTTCTGTCGGACCAGAGAGAGGTGTATAAAAGTCTGATTTCTCCGTGGAAAATATTACTGACCAGCAAATTTTGGGGAAAATGGAAACAAGAGAATCNGTTGTTTCCAGCAGCAGTGCTCCACAGCAGCAAGAAGCTCCAGAAGGTAAAGAATCAGATCTGAGATCAGATCAGATCAGCTGCTGCTGCTGCTGCACAGACTCTGAGTGTGTGTGTGTGTGTGTGTGTGTGTGTGTGTGTGTGTGTGTGTGTGTGTGTGTGTGTGTGTGTGTGTGTGTGTGTCTCAGACTCCAGACAGAGGGAGGGTGGTGTGTGTGAAGTTTCCAGCTCAGACTGTAGACGAGGCGTATTTGAGAAAACTCATCGAACCATTTGGGAAGATGGGCAAAGTCCTCATGTTTCCATCTGTGGTGAGTCCACAACACACACACACCATGTGATGGTGTGTGTGTGTTAAATGTTGAGTCTGATGGCTGCAGGCCTTCGTGGAGCTGGGATCTTCTGACCAGGCAAAAGACTTGATAAAGTTTTACATCGACTCTGATCCAGCTGTGAAGAAGAAGCAGATCGAGTTCAGCATCTCCAACACCTTCAACTTCCTGCAGGTAGGGGTGTGTGTGTGTGTGTCCGTCCGTCCGTCTGTCTGTACATCACGATGTGAAACTCAAAACTTCCTGTATCATAAAGGACGATCTTTTAGCATGGCTAGATCACCATGGTGACAGACTCCAGATCACCATGGTAACAGAAAAATAAGTGTCCGATGGTTCTGACTAGGGATGGGCCGATATCGATATTGGTATCGGTTAAAGTTGCCCGATACCAGGAACCGATACCAGTGGCTTCACTGTCTGTTAGTGATGGGACTTGTGGCTATTTGAAGGGAGCCGTTCACCTCAAAGAGTCGTTCAAAAGACTGGCTCTTTTATGTTTTTTTTTTTTCTTCAATATTCTGAATGAGCAATGTCCTAATCGACACCAATTAACACTGATCAGTGGTCTGTTCGCAACTGACAGCCACACCCATTGGCACAGCTGCACCTTTGACAATGAAGGCAGCTTGACTTCTTTTGTTATCTTGAAAGTTTCAACTCATCCTATTGAACAACAGCCATTCACACCTCCAACCAATTCATCACCCAAGCCCTTTCCCAACAATACCTCCTCTCCACACCCCTCCCTTTCACCCTCAGACCCCCTGCCTGCATTAACAGGCTTTTGTTTGTTTCACCATGAAATTAACAAGTGAATACAAAGCAGGCGTGCATAGTGCTTACAGTCACCCCCAAAACAATGAATGGTTCTCTACAAAGACTCGGTTCTCCTCGTTCACAGTGAAGAGCCGTTCAAAAGATTCAGTTCGTTCATGAACGTCACATCACTACTGTCTGTGACTTGTGATTTCTGTTGTAGTGTCCTATATTGAACACTAGGGGGAGCTATTGAGCTAAAGAGGAACAGTGTGGGTTGAGAGCTG
>SSNR01000274.1:151580-180842 GCA_006937965.1 Callopanchax toddi | reverse complement strand
TGAATTAGAACTAGTTAAAGTGACATCATGACTAGTAACAGTTGAATTAGAACTAGTTAAAGTGACATCATGACTAGTAACAGCTGAATTAGAACTAGTTAAAGTGACATGACTAGTAACAGCTGAATTAGAACTAGTTAAAGTGACATGACTAGTAACAGTTGAATTAGAACTAGTTAAAGTGACATCATGACTAGTAACAGTTGAATTAGAACTAGTTAAAGTGACATCATGACTAGTAACAGTTGAATTAGAACTAGTTAAAGTGACATCATGACTAGTAACGGCTGAATTAGAACTAGTTAAAGTGACATCATGACTAGTAACGGCTGAATTAGAACTAGTTAAAGTGACATCATGACTAGTAATGGTTGAATTAGAACTAGTTAAAGTGACATCATGACTAGTAACAGCTGAATTAGAACTAGTTAAAATGAGTTTCTTCTGGTCAGAATTCATTTCCAGCTCTTTCATGTTCACTCCAGACAGGAAGAATAGATATGTGGAGGTTGTTCTTTAAACCCAATACACATGAATGGGAAATGTGACTAAATTTATCCTAAGGATCACATTGAAGTTATCTGAAGTGTTCGTTGTGGATAGTAGAATGGTATTATGGGTATTTGGAATATTACATTTTACAAGGAACAGCTGATTTTAGATATCTGAATACTTATCCAGTCTGCATATCTACTGGATTTCCATAAATAGAATTTCTACTAGTAACTAGGGATGTCCCGATCTGATCACGTGATCGGAAATCGGCCCCGATCACGTGATTTTGGACTCGATCGGTATCGGATGTCACCTCCCGATTTTGACTTGGGTTTCCTCTACATGCGCACCGCCCCGCCAAAATAAAAGCCGCTACGGCTTCAGAAGGAAGTTTAGGTTTTTAAATATGTTAAACAATCTAAAGCACATGGGATTTATATATAGTCTATATTTGTGCACTTATATTAACCATAATCAGAGTCTGAATCAGTTTCCGCCGGTCCAGGAGGAGGGAGGGGCCGGGACCGGGAGACACACAGCTTATGGAGCAGCGACCGGGTTCGCCGCTCACTCCACACCCGCCGCCAGGATTCGTCCTCCCCCTGAACGGAAAGTAAGCACCGACAGGAGTGCTCTGTCTGGAGGAGGCGGCGAGGCCGGCGTGGAGCGAGTCATATCCGCGCTAACTCGTTCCCCCTACGCCGTGTCTCCCTCCTGCCTCAGGAGGAGATTCTGCTCCGTGCTGCACAACACCCGCCCTCCGTCTGGAAATAAATTGAGCGATATTTAGATTTTTAAAAAGCGCTTTCTGAGGAGGAGTTTCCTGATTTAAATGTCGCTCCAAAACGCAAACACTGACGGATTTCTCCAAATAGTCTAATGAAGAAGTTGTTCAGAGCTGCTGCAGTCAGAGGATAAAACAGGAGGAGGAGTGAAGGAGGAGCTGATGACTTAAGAAATTATTCGGGTCATTGTCAGTAAACAAGTTTGTTCTTTCTGGGCAAAAAATGGACCAGAGTGTTAAAATAATGTTGACATTTCTGCACCTGAACAGCTGTAGGAAAAAAAGATTTTCCTCAAAAAGTTACTTTAACCACAAACTAATTTTGTGCACAGACAATATATGTTTAAGTATTTAAACATATATGGATGGATTTATGTCTGCAGCATGACATCATTTTGTTACTGGTTTGTTTTTATTAGTTAAACATTGACAAAGTAGAACAAAGAAGCAGCTTGAAGCAGAAAGTGTGAGTATGTCTGTGGTCTGGAGGCTTTATAAAGTTAATCACAACAACATATTAAAAAGATCGGATCGGGACTCGGGATCGGCAGATCTTCAAAACTGAGATAGATTACACTATTATTAGGAATAACAAAGAGGTGAGGTTTGTAATTAAATGTTAAAAAGGTTAATTAAATTCAAATTCAGTCCAGCGCCACCTGCTGGTATTCTCATCATCAACAAGAATAAAAGAAACACATAAAACAAACTTCCTGTCTCTTCAGTGGAAGAGGCTGCAGTCAGTCAGTCTCATCATTCTAAAAGAACCAGTACTCAGAGCTCATCTGGTCTGGGTTTGTGACTCCGGTCTGGGAGGTTCTGACAGATGTTAGTACTGATTTTTCCCTCGGCCGGTGGCTATGCATTGTTTATGCTTCTGACGCCCCAGCTCTTTCAGGTCAGCAGTGTTATTACGATTATTTCCGTTCTGTGGTTACATTGAACCAGAGGAGAAGAAATGAGTGACGGAGAGCAAAAACAGAGTGAGAGGAACAATTGACCTGTGGAACAGCGGTAGAGAAAGAATTGTTTGTGTGTGAGACCTGGGCTCAAATCCCAGCCTGGGCAGGTGCTAAGGTTATAGATTATTTTTCTTTAAGGAGATATTGATAAATTGTTATTATTATTAGTTGATAATCTGCATATGCATTGAATTTGCGTATTTTAAAGTACAATTTTTTAGTATTTAACACGTCCCACATTGTCCCATACCAACATCCCACATGATGTTGGTTTGGATCTGGTCACCCCAGGAGACACAGAGATGACTTTATCAGACCTGAATGTGACCCTGGTCCTCAGACCCTCTGGTCTAAAATCGATTCGGACTAAGCAGTTGAAGTTGGCTCCTAAGTTTTCACTTGTGCCCAAATACCCATTAAATAATGTGGTCATGAGGGCTCGCGTGGTATCTGTAATCTCAACGAGAAATATCGTTCGTGATGCTTTAATATCGATAATGTTACACCAAAAAAGTGTTCAGATCTACAGGTGAAGGTGTGTTAGGACCCATAACACCTGTTAGACTGGTGGGTCGTTGATCTAACACACAGAACCGCTCAGAGGATGTAAATCAGCTGATCAGATTTCCTGAACTTGCTTTATTAGACTTTTCAGAACAGAATTCAGCGTTCTCTCTTCTCGTACAGTTAGAGCTCTACAGTCGGCCCTCACACACACAGCAGACGCTTCTTCAGCTCAAACACTTCATAAAAAACTAGAAACCAAACTTTAACAACATGAACTGTGAAGCAAATAAAACCATTGTCTAGTCATATTAATAATAATAATGATGTCAGATTAATTTAGGTCTGCTGCTGTTCAGCAGGATTCCCAGGACTCAGGACATTGTTGTTTTTTGTTGATGTGTAGTTTTGTTAACATGACCTCATCTGTTTTTCAAGATGAGCTCAAATGAGACGAGACGTCAGAGTTTTCATCGAGACGAAAGCGTTAGTGTGTGGAGTTGTGGAACCGTCATGAACTGAATCTCCACCTCGGAGCCTCCTCCTATTGTGGGGGGTTGAACTCTTTAGTTCCGGGGCGGTCCGTCTATACTTGTACTGTTGATTGAATGCTTTAGTCACTTTTAGTCCTCAGGGTGGAGCCCAGGTCACTTTAGAGGTCGTAGGTCAGCTTCCAGGTCCTCAGTCAGGTTCAAATCAGGATAGAAAACCACTTAAATCCTGGGTCATCACTACAGACCTGGATGTGTTCTGTTCCTGAACAGGAAGTGGACTTCCCTTTGGACCTGGAGGCCTGCATCACCCTGGATGAGGTGGACTGTGATGATGATGATGATGATGAAGGTAGACCTTCTACAGTAAAATGCGGTCTCCTCTCTGGATCACTCTCTGATGTTCTGGTCTTTTACAGGTGGACCTGCTGGTTCTAATGGATCCGAGGTGAGTTCTAACTGATCTGGACCGTGACCTCACAGGTCACCTCAGATCACAGAACGTTTGTTCCTCAGACTGTGGTGGGGGGGTTGGTGCTTTTAGTGATTTGTTCTGTTGAGGGTCTGATGGGTTCTGGTTTTTTCTTGGGGATTTCTTACTGTTTCTGTGTTTCAGGTCTTCATGGAGATGTCAACTCCTGCTGAGATTCTCAAAGAAGAAGAACTCTGGTCCAAACCTGTTCTAAATGCGTCCAGCAACATCAGGACAAGTGGAACCGAAATCGGGGCTTCTGATCTTGACCAAACCAGCAGTTGGTCCAGAGAGAGGAACGAGTCCACAAAGACTCTGGAGATACAGACTGAGATGCCTGAGAAGGTTCCAGAGCTGGGTGACGATCTGGAGCTCAGAATGGGTCCAGAGGAGGAGCCAGTTTTAGGAAGAACTCTAAAGAAAGACTCCACATCCAGAAAAGGTTCAAAGACCGCAACAGGAAGAAGAGAAGGGACTCCAGAAGAAGACCCGGTGCCTCTAAAAGTCCAGGAGATGAAATCAGAAGGAGGAACAGAACTGACCCACGATCCTCCTGAAGAGTCTCCATTAGACAGAGAACATCAGTCAGCTGGAGTTTGTCTGGAGAACCGGCATCACACAGAACCGCCTGAACAGGTACGTAGTTTGAATGCCCAGTGGGTGACCTTTAACCTTAGCTGGTGTGCAGGTCTGACTCAGAATGGGTTGGACCTAATTTATTGGTTCAATGCTGCTGCTGTGATGCTTTCAGTGGCAGCTCGGATTTCTGAGTTTCAGGCTGAGCCCAGCAGAGGAAACTCATTTCAGCTGCTTGTACTGGAGATCTGGTTCTTTGGGTTGTTGCCCAGAGAAGGTGACCGGGTGAGAACTGGAACGTAGATCTATGGTGAATCTAGAGCTTCTCTTCTGGCTCAGCTCCTCCTTCACCTCTACAGACTGGACATAACCTGATAGAACTATAGGAGGACCGCATCATCTGCTAGAAGCAGAGCTGAGATCCTCCTACCTCCTCCTCACCACGGCTGCTCCTAGAAGTTCTGTCCATAAAGGTTCTCAACAGAACTGGAGATGAAGACCAGACCTGGAGGAGTCCAACCCTCACCTGGACCGGGTCTGACTTACTGCTGGCTGTGAGGACCAGACTCGCTCCTCATCAGAAGACCATCTACCCCATACTCCTGGAGCGCCCCCTATAGGGTGTCTCTAGGGACACAGTCATAAACATTCTCCAGATTCACTAAACGCATCCTACCTGGGGTGACTGGTTCAGGGGAAGCGAAGCCGTCTACTTTGGGAGACCAGGGTTCAATCCCCGGCCATGTGTTTAGTCTCCTTGGGCAAAACACTGAACCTCCAACCTCCTCTGGGACCCTCTGGTCCTCAGGGATGGGTCAAATGCAGAGAACACATTCCACAATGTAGTACTGAGGTATACACATAGTACTGCTGTATACACATAGTACCACGGTATACACGTATGTGGACACTAATTTCCCTTTCCTGTGGACTGGTTGGTCAAACTCCCATGGCTCTTTCACGCCCCTAGCAAGGTGGTAGTAGATCAGCAGGTATAGTGGAGGGTTGTTGGTTCAAATCAAATCAAACCAAACTTTATTTATAAAGCACCTTTCATGCCCCAGCGAGCAACACAAAGTGCTTGACAGATTAAAATGACCCATACAACCCACATTCCCTCCCTTTCCCACACATAGAACAATTATGACACTCTCCCCTCCCAGTCCAAAACCCATTCCCAGGCACACATACACATAAAAACCACAGTAAACACTATGTTGAGCTCAGATGGTTCAATCCCCGCTCTGGCTGGTCACATTGTCATTGTGTCCTTGGGCAAGACACTTCACCCACCTGGTGTCTGGTAGCTTAACGTCTGTCTGTCTGCAGCTACGATGAAGCTTCCTGCCACCTTTCTGTAGTCTGGAGTCCTTGGACATGATAAGGCTCTGTACAAATGCAGGACATTTAAAGAGCTGGTCCATGGTTCCATGGCCAGGATGAAAACCACCTTGCTCCTCCTCAGTCTGAGATTCAACCATCAACCAGACCCTCTCCAGGACTCTGGGTTAGACCTCCTCAGGGAGGTTGAGGGGTGGATGTGACTGGGAGTGGTGTTCTGTTATTGCACTAAACAAGTCTCAGTTTGGCCATAATGAACACCATGTTGGAACATCAGAATGTCCTTAGGTATACCTGGAACCAGGACATCCTAGGTCAAAGGTCAGTGATTGACTGGTAGTTGTATCATCTGACCTGAGACCGTGTGTTTTGGACACTCTGAGTAAAGAGAGGAGTGAAGCTGTCAGCTGATCACCACCTGGTGGTGAGCTGGATCAGATAGTAGACCTGGTAGACCCAAACGTTTAGTGAGGGTCTGCTGGGAACGCCTGGCAGAAAAACCTGTCAAGATTAGGGCTGGGTATCGTAACACGGTACTACTGTGGTACCGACCGAAAACCTTCGGTAGGTACCGGTACCGAAAAAAAAAGTTTTTTGATACTACGTTTCGGTACTTTTACAATAAAATGTCCCTTTAAATGCGCCGCTCCAGCCCCGCTCTGATCGGCGCACACACAGGCCGAGGGACACACACACAGCTCCAGCCCCTCCCTCTGCTCTCCCTCTCCTCAACAGCTACGGCGAAGAAAAAAAAGTCAGACGCGAGCCGTGACCCGGGTCTGGAGAAGCGGAGGGAGACGAAGCGAGACCTTCCTCTCTTGTTTAAACACTCTCTGGTACCGACCGGGCCGTCAGAACGGCAGGTTAAAAATATCTGTCCCGAACACCGAGTTTAACCCCGCAGCTCTGTTTTCACCTGCTGAGGCGTCGGAGCTGCAGCCTCCTCAGGACGACGCAGAACACATGCGCTGTTTTTTAAATTGCATTTAAAAAATCTGCGAGGCCACGAGACGTACTTGTTTTATTTAGGAGGATTTACTTTTTATTAGAGACCATAGAAGCTCTGTTATCAGCAACAATGTGTGGAGGGTTTTCCTCCTCTGGTTCAGGTTTTCCTGTGCTCCCATCCTGACACCTCCAGAGTAACACTAGTTTCTGGTCGACCTGAATCCGTGTACTCTTTATTAGAAAAAAGGGAATAATGAAATAATGAAAACGGATCCGTTTTCCTGTATTTCTGATTGTTTTTCCATAACAAAAACCAAATAACTCTTACATCTGGATATTCAGTTTCCCTTTCAGAAACAAAACAACAAAAGAAAGAGTTCATGGATTGTATGACAGCCTTAGTTAGTTCCAGAGGGAAGAGATAAATAAATAATAATAATAATAAATGCATCAATATGCCATAAAACTGTTTTTTTTTTTTTTTGTTTTGTTTAATAAAAAAAAAAACTTTAAGCACTTGTTATTTTCTCTAAGAATTATACATATAGGTATTGAAGAAAGTATCGTTAAGGTACCGGTACCGAAAACCAGGTATCGTTAAAGTAGTAGTATCGAAAGATATTTAACGATACCCAGCCCTAGTCAAGATGGTCTTCAACTCCAACCTCCAGCAGAGCTTTGACCACGTCCTGACAGCAGGGGGGGACATTGAGTCTGAATGGTTCTTGTGATTGTTGAAGCAGCTGTTGTTAGCTGTGGTCACAAGGTGGCCGGTAACCCCGTACCCGCTGGTGGACACCAGAGGTTAGGGGAGCCGTCAGGCTGAAGAAGTCGTCCTACAGGACACGGCTGGTCTGTGGGTCTCCAGAAGCAACAGACGGGTACCGGAGGGCCAAGAGGGGTGCAACAGTGGTGGTTACTGAGGTAAAATCTCTGGAGTGGGAGGAGTTCGGTGAGGTCGTGGAGAAAGACTACTGTTCAGCTCTAAAGTGGTTCTGGAGAACCATCCAGCACCTCAAGGGAGGAAGGCAGCAACCCACTCTCTGTTTACAGTGGGGACGGTGAGCTGCTGATAGTCAGGTGATGGAAGGAATACTTTGAGGAGCTCCTCAATCCCATTGATTCATTCTGATGATTGACCCGAGGATGGACTGTCCAGTCTCCGATGTAATCAATTTAGAGTGGTGGAGCCCTGGGGGTGGACAGATCCATCCTGGGTGTCTCAAGGCTGTGGATGTGGTAGGACTGTCTTGGTCATCTGGGGCGAAGCCTGTGGAGTGGCAGACCAACAGTGGTGGTCCCCGTTTCCAAGGAGGAGCTGAGGGTGTTCCAAAATGAGTTTGTAAAACTTAAGATGAACAGATGTAAAATTGAAAGCCTTCCTGTTCACCACAGTTCTGATTTCAGGACCCTGAGATGGACCAGCAATCAGAACGCCAGAGTCCAGAACCCACCAAACCCATTGGTGAGTTTGATGTTTTCAGTTTAATCAACTTTCTGTCAAAACAAAATAACTATTCTGCTTCCTGACATTTCAGACAGGGGTGTCAGAGTAGCTTGTTAATTACGATTAATTAATTAGTCATAATTAACTCGTTTTTAATTGCTGCTAAGATCCAGATGTAACTATAAAACCAGGTGTCTATCCCTTCAGATGTACTTTAGCTAACGTTAGCCTCAGTTGTTTTCCTTTTAGCTAAATGTGTTTGAAAATCCCCTGGTTTGCTCAAACGTACTAAAAGCACCACGATGCGTTCACTGTCCCCTCGTTGTTGCAGGAGTGGAGTTTGTGCGTCCAGTCGTGGGTTATTTCTGTAATCTATGCCAGCTGATCTTCAGTGATGAGGACGAGGCCAAGCTGCAGCACTGCAGCACGCTGGAGCACCACAGGAAGTACCAGGTCACCATGGCAACCAGATGTTTCTCCACCTACCGCCTGCAGCTGCTTTAACATGTTTTCTGTTGTGTTTTCAGGAGAAGATGGGGCAGAGCTTCAAATAAAACAAACGTCACATCTGAGGAAGCCATTTATTCAGTTAAACTAATGCAACAGGATGACAGCCCGTTGTCACGGCAACATAACAACTACATCTATACAATAAACTAAATCAATAAAACCTCCTCTGTGGCTCATGCGGTCTTCTTCACCTTCTTCTTCACAGCGTCGCTCCCTTCCTTCTCCAGGTGTTTCTGAAACGAGTCATCGGGTCAGTACCTGATCAGGTGACTGTCTCAGGTGTGGGCGGGGCTTGTCTTACCTGTAGCTTATCATAGTGCAGGCGGCTGCTGCAGTGGCCTTTCTTGGCCGTGTCTTCGTTGGAGTAAAACAGGAAGCAGACGCGACAGTAGAAACCCATCTTCACATGTTCCACACCTGAAACAACCGACCAATCAGAGACCACCAAACATCAGTCTGAACAAGGCAAGGAGGTAGATCTTACCAATGGGCGTGTTGGGGTCGTAAGGCGGCAATGGCAGAGACGCTGCTTTGGCTTTGACTTCGGCAGGAGGCGGAGCCTTGGTCTGTCCGTTCTGATTGGTTGATGCGTCTGTAACCACCTCCACCTGTAGGAGTGAAACAAACCCAGCCAATCATCTCTCAGCATTTAGTCCCTCTGTCTGTTTGTCTCTGTCCATCTGTCTTTCTCAGTCTGTCTCTCCGTCTGTGTGTGTGTCTCTCTCTTTGTGTCTCTCCTCATGGACTCACATCTTCATCGATCTTCTTCTCCTCACAAACTTGTGGAAGTTTCTCAGCTGTGGTTTTTTCCCCCGTCACGACATCACTGCTCTGCTCCTCCTGGGGCTCCTCCCCCATAACCTCCTCCTTTGGATCATGTTTTGGCTCCTCCTCCTTTAGCTCCTCCTCCTGCAGATCCGTCCCCTCTTTTAGCTTCTTGGCCTGTGGCTCTTCAGGGTGTTGGCTGGACTTTGGAGGAGAGATGCTGATCGCCCTCTTTAGTGTACTGGGACAAAGATGGCTGACCAAACAAACGTGTGAGAGATGAATTAGTATTCATTAGTAGCAGAGACTGATTGATTAGTTATGAGGTTGAGTCTCTACTGAAAGCTGAATAGTTGTACAGGGTTTATACAGGAAACCTAGAACTGAATTTACTACCTTTTTTACTACCAATGCATCACGCAGCGGCCCTTTTTTTGGGGGGGGGCAGCACTGACTAAGACATCCGACACAAACATTCCAAACTCCGTTCTAGAGGACTTGGAACATAATGTCTTCTCTGGATAGAGACAAAGTAAAATCACTTTTAGACTTCACAAGCCAGTGTTTTATTTTCAATTGTCGTGGTTTCCGAGTTCGAAGTTGCAGGAACGCTGCTCTGTGCATCGCCAAAAAACGAAATATGGAGCTGCTCGCCCCGTGTGCGAATCCGCTGTTGGTGAACGCTGGATGTTCGGTGGGTGGCCATTTCCACAACATCAAAAAGGAGGACATTTTTCGGCGATGACCAAAGAAAAAAAAACTATAACAAAATCAATTCCATTACATAGTATGATTGTTGTACTCTCCCAAAATATGTTTTAAAAAAAAATGTTGTTCTTCCCAGGCTGCTTCTGATAGGTTGGTCTGCCTGCATCAACCTCGTCAACATGGCTAATCTGATTAGGTTTGGGCTTTAACCAGTTACATTTCTGATATTTATTTGACATTTCATCCAATAATCTGTTACAAAAACATCTTATGGATGCATAATTGCATTTAGACTTTGTTATTTTTGTATCACTTTAATAACATTTACAAATCAACACTAAAAAATATGAATGAAAAGGAGCAGAGACTTTAAAAAAATATTTTCTGTCCATTTTTATAAAACAAAATGATATTCCTTACCCCTCAGTTTGATACAGTTTTAAATATATTAATGATTTTGATTCTTTTATTTCTTTGCCAAGGTTGTTATTATTTTACCCCACTTACAGAAATATTCAGTTCTTTTTGGTTCTAAATTGAGGCTTTTTACAAACTTCACTTCCTTTCAAATTATAACTACTAACTTTTTCTTGAAACATTTTCTGAATATTACCGAGAGCAGCCAGTGGTGATATTTACTCCCCCCCCCCCCGTGGCGGACAGACAGAACGGCAGCAGCTTGTGTTCAGAAAATAAATGTATCTAAATAATAACCATGTTGGATGGGAGGGAAACGATCAGAGACTGACTTTTTTTTCCCAGTTAAACCGTGTTTACGGGTCGGCTACCGGTGCTGGGAATATTTAGCGAGTGTAAGACCGGTCCGGTGTTCATCTGTCTTCAGCAAAGTACAAAACAAACAACAAATACAAAATGAAACTAAAACTGAAATACGAATAAAAAGCCCCTTCAGTGAACGTCGCTTCCATAAAATACATCTCCGCCGCAGTTTGATGTCTTTTTGAGTGATTTAGTGACTGAGCAGAAGCAGCTGATATCACAGAGCTATCGGCTGCTGCTAACTGCTAGCTGTGTTAGCTTAAGTTAGCACACGCAGCAGAAGGGTGAACACTAGATGTTGAAGCTCTTTGCTGGCACTATATGTCTGTTTAAAGCCAAACTAACCCCAAATAGGCGATGTTGTGTTTTTTGGCAACTATTTTCCCTATTTTGGGACTTTTAAATTCTATTTTGGTAAATCCAGCCGTGTGTGTTTACATTGCTCCGCCCCCAAATATGTCAACAGTCACCTGCGCGAATAAATCGCCCATTGTCGATTTTTGGACTGACGATGGACGAATGGGAAAAAGTTACACATCGCCCAACCCTACTGCTCACTCTACTAAGCTTTACACTTTACTCTTTAATAAAGGTCTAACTACCAGCAGTCAGATCTATCAGGAGTCGTAGAGAGAATGAAACTTTGATATATCCTGCAGTAGAAACGGCTGACGTGGTTCAGGTGATCTGGGTCAAGCCGGTTCTGCCGGGTCACATCAGGAACTCACCCGTGTTTCAGCTGCTTGTACTTCCTGCTCACGTAGGTGGTGAGGCGTTTCCCTCGGAACTTCAGCGGCTTCTCTTTACACGCTTCGGCCATTTTCTCTGCATCCTCCACTCGGTCCATCTCGATGAAACACTACGCAGATACACACACAATCACACACTGGATCCTCTGAGCCGTCTGTCGGCCTGACTGGTTCTGGTTCTGGTTCCATACCTCTCTCTTCAGCCTGTGCAGGAAATACTTTCGGATTTTTCCATACGGCTCAGCGAGTTTCAGGATGTCCTCGTTGGAGTAGTTAACGTTTGGGATCTGACCGATGTACACGACCCTGCTGGACCCACACTGATCACACACACACACACACACACACACAACAACAGATAGACAGAACACAGTCCTGTTAGCTGGAATAAATTAAACACATTTAACCTGCCCATCTCCAGTTTACCTGCTGATATTTTCTGTTCACTCATCAAATAAACGTTTTGTTGTTGTTCTGTTTCCTGAATTAAATCATTTGGATCGACAGAAACATTAAAAAGTTATATTATAATTCCAACATCTCCTGGCTGAGTAAAGTGAAAACCAGATGATTGCTGTGGAGGTCTGTGATTCTGGAATCTGAGGACTTCTAAGTCCTTCTAACCTGCAGGGGGCGCCAAATATTCTTAATTTAAGGCGATTCTAATGATAAAGAATCATGTTGGTTCTGATTATTGTGGGTTGAGCGGTTCAACATCTTAAGGTCCAGCTGGTTTCACCACAGTGTTTCTGCTGACCTGGTCTGAAAACCACAGAAGAAGTTGGGGAGAGGAACCGCTCACCTGGATGGTGGGATAAGTCAGAGAGTGGGTGATCCTCACAGAACGGCCACACACAGACGCCATCACGTTACCGTTGTAGAACTTTGCCATGGAGATGGCGTCCTCCTCCCTCTCAAACTGGATGTACGCCTGAGGAGGAGCAGGAGGGGGAGATGAGTCAGGAGTTCGCCGATGAGGAGGCACCATGAAAACATCCATCAGAAAAACTGCACAACAGCAGAGGGACCCAGGTTTTCTTCAACAACTCTGACTTAATGAAACCTAAACTCCACTAAGAGACTCGGGTTCCATGACCTGATTTATTCATTCAGGAAAAAAAGTCACATTTCACTCATTTAATGGTTTTTTTATGCTCAATACTCAACAACAGAAATAATAAAATTCCTCTCGCCTTCTCCCAATTATTCAGGTTGCGGGGCAGCACCCAGTGGGACCCCAAGGCGTTCCCAGGTCAGATTGGAGATGTACTTCCTCCAGTGTGTCCTGAGTCGACCTGGGGGCCTCCTACCCAAAACGCCTCCCCAAGGAGGCGTCCAGGAAGCATCAAAACCAGATGAACTACCTCAACTGGCTCCTCTTGATATGGAGGAGCAGCGGCTCTACTCCGAGTCTCTCCTGAATGTCCGAGCTCCTCACCCTATCTCTAAGGCTGAGCCCGGCCACCCTGCTGAGGAAACACATTTCGGCCGCTTGTATCTGTGGTCTCGTTCTTTTCGCTCATGACCAGGTGAGGATTGGGACCGGTAAATCTAGAGCCATGCTTTCTGGCTCAGCTCCTTCTTCATCACAACAGACCGGTTCAGCGTCCATCACTGCTGTCCATCTCCCTCCTTCCCTCACTTGTGAACGAGACCCTGACATACTTAAACTCCTCCTCCTGAGGTAGGACCTCTCCCTGACCTCACAGAGTTGGCAAGCCACCTTTTTCTGGTCCGAAACTATTGTCTCAAATCTGGAGGTCCTGATCTTCATCCCAGCTGCTTCACACTCAGCTGTGAACCTCTCCTGGAGGAGCTGAAGGTCAGAGCCTGATGGAGGACCACGTCTTCTGCTAGAAGCAGCGCTGAGATCCTCCTGACACCAACCTCCTCACCACGGCTGCTCCTAGAAGTTCTGTCCATAAAGGCTCTGAACAGAACTGGAGACAAAGGGCAGCCCTGGAGGAGTCCAACCCTCAGAGGACAAGGTCATAGGTCACCTCCAGATCCACCACTCCACTGCTGCACCCTGCCTGGCCCTCCGGTACCCGTCTGTTGCTTCTGGAGACCCACATAGTCTACCAGGTCTGCCATCTACTTTATGAAGTTCATCACGTCTTCTTCTTAGATTTATTGTTAAAGTTCTTTTAATTCAGACATGTAATGCTTGTGAGGTAAGTTTTTATTGACATGTTTCGACCCACTGCTCAGGTCTTCATCATTTCCGTAGGGGGGTGACCGACCCAGACCTGTCAGGTCAAGAACAGCTGATAAAGACGAGTCACAGAAACATCAGTGACACTTCTGAAAAAGACCTGAGCAACATGTCAAGAAAAAAGTAAATAAAAACTTACCTCACAAACATTACATGTCTGAATTAAAAGAACTTTAACGTCTGACCCAACTCACCACCAGGTGGTGATCAGCTGACAGCTCCTCTCCTCTCCTCACCTGAGTGTCCAAAGCATACAGTCTCAGGTCAGATGATATGACTACAAAGTCAATCACTGACCTGTAACCTAGGCTGCCCTGGTACCAGGTGTACCGATGGGCATAACACTTATTAAAAACTAAACTTTAAGAACATGAACAAAGGTGAAACTAATAAAATATTTAATAATGATAATAATGATGTCACAATTTACAGTCCGCCTTTGTTCAGATGATTAACCAGCTGGAACAGGAGCAACGAGTCAGCACATTTACCACAGCCTGAAGATAAATGTGCACTATTTTAGTCAGCAGTTGACCATCAGAAAAAGTGACAACAATGTATTTGTATAAAGAGAACTTCTTTATGAGCACAGTGCTTCGTGCTGCTGTGACATCATTAGACAGGACGCTTCTACGAGCTGTACGATTTCCCTCCTCTCTCTCTCTCTCTCTCTTATTCTGCCCTTCTGACGGCCCGGTACTAAATGACCTACGGACCAGTACCGGGGGTAGGGGACCTCTAATCTAGAGTCTCCTTTACTGTGGTGGTCTAGAGTCTCTGTTACCATGGTGGTCTAGAGTCTGTTACCATGGTGGTCTAGAGTCTCTGTTACCATGGTGGTCTAGAGTCTGTTACCATGGTGGTCTAGAGTCTGTTACCATGGTGGTCTAGAGTCTGTTACCATGGTGGTCTAGAGTCTCTGTTACCATGGTGGTCTAGAGTCTCTGTTACCATGGTGGTCTAGAGTCTCTGTTACCATGGTGATCTAGAGTCTGTTACCATGGTGATCTAGAGTCTGTTACCATGGTGGTCTAGAGTCTCTGTTACCATGGTGATCTAGAGTCTGTTACCATGGTGATCTAGAGTCTCTGTTACCATGGTGGTCTAGAGTCTCTGTTACCATGGTGGTCTAGAGTCTGTTACCATGGTGATCTAGAGTCTCTGTTACCATGGTGGTCTAGAGTCTCTGTTACCATGGTGGTCTAGAGTCTGTTACCATGGTGATCTAGAGTCTCTGTTACCATGGTGATCTAGCCATGCTAAACCAGTCCAGGTCCATAATCTTTATCTTTATATTTAAACCAGGAACTCTAAAGACTGAAAATGTCCCTTTATTTATAAAATCAGCTTTAAAACCTAAAAATGAGGTCAGAGGTCAGATCAGAAATGGAGGTCTAACTCTGTGTTTCAATCTGGAATCATCTAAGGGTGAATCAGGAGTCTACCTCAGGTCTCAGGTCCAGAACCAGGTGCTTCACCACCTTCCCAAAAGGCTTAGCGAGGCCCAGCAGCTCATTGATGAAGTTATAGCCTCTCCTGAAGCCCATGATGTTCACCACTCTCATCCCCTGGAAACACAAGTTCACACATCTCAGACCGGTTTCAGCTGGTTCTGAAACGCAGCTGAAGGCACCAGGTCTACAGAACATCTGGACAAAGTCTGGAACTAGAACTGATGATGGTAATAGTACTCATGATGGTAATAGTAGTGATGACAGAAGGTGTACATACCCCTCTCTTTGAGTTATCTGCAGAAACAGACAGAAGAACTTCTCAGCTTTAGGACCTTCTGGGTCTTAAACCACTAACATCACAGTCATTAAACACATCCTCATTACTGATTGATTACACACCGAGAGAGTCCGAGTCCTCCTGGGAGTCGCCCTCGTCTTCTCCCAGTTCGTCCAGCGTCACAAAGTCCTCCATGTTCTCCAGGAAGTCCTGGTCAAACTGAAGACAAAACGTTGACAACATGACTCCTGTTAGCCGACTCCCTGCAGCCCCACATCCTGGACACCAAACATTCCTCACTTCTTCATCTGGATGACCAGATAATCCTGAATACTGGACCTTCAGACTAACAGGTCAATATCATTCTCAGATCACATCCCCTGGCTCCCCCAAAGCTGTGAGCTGTCTTCTCTACTCTTCATCCTTTACAGATGACTGGAGATCCATCTGGTGAAGTCTGCTGACTCTACAGTGCTCCTGTCTCTGCTGTCAGACCTAAACCACGGACAGGTTCTACAGGAGTTTGTGGACTCAAACTGATTGTCAGTAAAGCCAAGGAGATGGTGGTGACCTTCTCAACAAGCAGCGTGACCTGGCTCCAGCTGCACCACCATCACCCACAGGAAGTCTGGGGAGCTGGTGGA
Organism: Callopanchax toddi; assembly: GCA_006937965.1. Taxonomy (NCBI): domain Eukaryota; kingdom Metazoa; phylum Chordata; class Actinopteri; order Cyprinodontiformes; family Nothobranchiidae; genus Callopanchax; species Callopanchax toddi. The sequence goes on along the minus strand of SSNR01000274.1, from coordinate 164,720 downwards.
GGAGAATAAATGTTTAGGGACCACCTTCGATCATCCCCTGAGAGAGGACATTCTCAGGAAGTGCCAGAGACAGCTGTACCTCCTGAGTAGGGCTGGATGACTAATATGTATTTATCCATAGACGCGTGGTATGATAGAAAACATGGGCCAATAAAAAGTTTGATTACAAAAAAAGAGTTTCCTTCTCTTTTCATTCTAGCCAACCATGTAACTTATTACTAGTCATTACTGACTCCTAACCAATCAGAAACAGAGCCAGGCAGCTCCGTCACCAAGCCCCTCCCCTCTCAGACCTAAGCAGGTCTCTGGGGCGGGGGGGGGGGGGGGGGGGGGGGGGGGGGGGGGGGGGGGGGGGTCTGCTCCTCATGCAGCTGTTTACCGAGCATCGTCTGAACTTACAACTCTTGAGTCAACTCTCTGCTGTCAGACTCAACCTGATCAGTTAACTTCATTAATCAGTCGGGTCACTTTGAATGGTTGAACTGAGTTCAGTTTTTATGTTTTCTTTATTAAAGGAGCAGCATAAAGTGGACAGGGCTGCACTTAGAATGGATCTGATACATTTGTCAATAATTACTGATTATCAATTAATGTGACTTTTTTTTAATCGATGGGCTTTTGTTCCAGCCCTACTCCTGAGTCTACTCCTTCATCCTGTTGTCCATCAGCCTGCACAGCTCCATCACCAGGTGCTCTATAGGATCAGTGAGGAGCTTATCTTCTCTACGTCTGGTTGTTCTAGTGAGGATCTGAAGGAACTTCTTGACCCAACAACACGGCTGTAAATGAATCCAGGTCCTCAGTCACCTCTCTCAGACACCATCTCCTCCACAGCAGCTCAGGAATCTCCAGCTCTTGAAATAATGTTCCTCCATTATTTAGTAAACAAGACGATGACTCTGACACCTCCTCCATCAGTGACGAAGCTCCTCGGAGCTCTGAGTCCTCAGTGACTCTAAACCAGTTAGACCAAGATCTCATCATGTTCATCAGATGTTTCCTCTATCTGTTGGGTCTCTGACCTTACAAATAAGGAACCTTCAGCTTGTTTCCAGCTGCCTTCGGTCAAAGTCCTTGAAGAAGTTGTTGAAACTCAGATCCAGGTTCTCTGGGTTGACCTCTGACCCCTTTCAGTCTGACTTTCTGAAGCAGCACTGACCATCAGAAACAACTGAGAGCTTCAGAATCAGAAAGCATCCATTAACTGAGAATCACTCACACACTCACACACACACACACACACACACACACACACACCTCACCTCCTCGCTGGGCTCGTCTCCTTTCCCCTCACAGCTCCCTGCTGTCTCTGCATCTCCTTCGTTCTTCTCGAGCTCATCAGGTGAAGCTTTGGTTTCAGTCTGTCCCTCTGACTCCGCCTCCTGTTTGGTCACACCCTCAGTTGTGACATCATCACCATCAGGAACCTGTAAGCATTTTACCAGTTACCCCTCAGAAATTATTTATTTGATCTTTTCTGCGAAACTTATGTTTTCCTCACCTCCTCCTCCTCCTCCTGATGCTCCTCCTCTTCCCCCGTCACAGACTCTGCTCGTCCTGGCTCCTCCTCCTCCTCCTCCTCGGTGTTTCTATCGGCATCTTCATCGTCTTCCTTGTCCTCTACTCCCTGCACCACTCCGGCCTCCTCCTCCTCCTCCTCTGCTGACTTATTGGCCTTCTCCTCCTCATCCTGTTCCTTCTCCTCTCCCTTCATCTCCTCCTCCTCCTCCTTCTTCTCCTCTTTGCTCCTGGATGAAGACTTAGAGAAGGAGGTTCTAGAAGGCGTAGTGTCTGATCTGCTGCTCCTCCGGCTCTGGCCGTCTTTCCCCTCCTGTCTCCGGTTCACACTGAGAGAACAAACATCTGGACTGAAACATGACATCACTCCTCCACCTCTGGAACCAGCCTGTGCTGCTGTTTGATTCATAAGAAATAACTCATACGTCTTTCTAAACCCAAGGTCATCATACAGAAAACACCAGGGATGCACCTATACCCGAGTACAAGTACTTAATTTTGAGTACCTGCCAATACCAAGTACTGATATGAATACTAATAAATACTACTGATCTAAATCATGGTTTGGTACAGCAGAAAAAAGAAGTCAAATACTAGTTTTACCTTTTTAAATGATTTTTAAACACTAACTTTGATCATCAGCAGCAGGTCATGTGACCACAAGACAGGATCATTCAGCTGGTTTTATCCAGTCTGAGCGCTGCTGTATTTGACAGAGAGAGAACGTTTTTACACTAAAGATTTCACAGTGTGTTTGATTATATGACAGAACAGCTTTCCATACCTGCAGCAGCAGACTGAATGTTTCCATCAGCTGATCAGAACCAAACCAGTGTCTCTTTAATGCTCCGTGTTATTCTGACGTACAGGTTGATATCGAGGTTTAATCAGCTCTACTGGAGTCTTCTGTCGTAGCTGTTAGCAAAACGTTTAAACATGCTAACGCTTTGGGAATCAATCAGGCATTACTAACGGATTCATAGTTACTGGTACTTTACTGAACCAAACTAAGTACTGTGAGGACTCTGACAGCGTGTGTGTGTATATGTACTGCTACATAACTACTACTACTACACAAGTACTCTGACTCCATCTGCTAGCTCCAGTTAGCTGCTGGTGTATCTCACTGCAGCTAAGAGCTGAGCCTCCAGCTACGTTAAATAGTATCAGCATACTATCAGAGTACTTTTATGACTACACAATCTTAGTATCGGACTGATACCCGGTGCCAGTATCAGGGCATCCCAAACAAAAAGAATAAGCATGGAAGATGGTTGGTAAAGGGAGTTGAAAACAAAAACATCAAAAGGTCTCAGTAGAGCTGTAACGGGACCAGAACCTGACCCGGTCGTTGGGCCGTACTGAACCCAAACCTTTACTCACTTGAGGGTCTTGTATTTGGTGCAGATGTTGAGGCGGATGAGCCTTCCTCTGATGGTGAGCGGGTTCACACTGTAATATTTTACCAACATCTCTGCATCCTCCACTGTTCCCAGCTGAACAAATGCCTGAACACACAAAACCAAGTTTATCAGCTCTCACCCACAGCAGCGTTCCCCACTAGGGCTGGGCCATATCTCACTTTACCCATCGTCCATCGTCATTTTAATGGGCGGAGCAATGTAAACAGCACAGACTGATTCACCAAATTAGAACTCAAAAGTCCAAAAATGGCAGAAACAGATGCTAAAAACACAAAGTCTCCTACCAGCAAGTCACCAGTGGACTCATATATACTGGTGATGTGCTGTGGATCTGGGATCACTTTGGCTTTAAACCAGCCGCTTGTTAAGACTAGGGGTGCAACGGATCATCATCTATCCGTGGTTCGTACGGATCACCCTCTACGGTTCGGAACGCACGTGGTTCGCGGTTCATGTAGTGCGCATGCGTCGCTAAATCATCCCTGACGTTCTGTCCTCACGAGCTCTGAATCTGCAGATAATTCCCCTCTGAGAAAGGCGTTCGTTTTGCATCACGTATAGAGGTTAACTCTGTTGGCTTCAGCCGTTTTAGTACACCAGAACGAAGGATTGCTGATCAATATCTGATCCAGTCTCTGTTGCGCGCGCGCAGCCTCTTATTCCTCCGTCTTTCTCTCCGTCAGCTGGAATATCCGTCTTTCTGATAGACAAACTAGATTCACCTATTTCTGTCTAAGATAGCGTGATGTTGGGCTTTTATACGAGCTAATAAACGTTAATATAACCGGAGTTCAGTCAGGATTAGGGATGGGAATCGAAAACCGGTTCTTAATGAGAACCGGTTCCCAGTGTTTCAAATCCTTGGAATCGTTTGCCATTTTTGCTAACGATTCCCTTATCAATTCCAGTCGGCGCAAATAAATAAATAAATAAATAAATTCCAGTCGGCGCGACTACGTCACCACGAGTCACTAAACTCAGGTTTCTCCACCGTGTAGATTAGAGCCATATCTTTGTATAAGTGCGTGGTAACAGCAGCAGTAACCTCCTCCTTCCTTCCCACTCAGCTGGCAGTTACATGACGTGCTGCAGGTAAAAACCTGTAGCAGCGTCTGGAGTTTATTCTGAGCTCTTACTCCAACACTCGACGCTGCTCTTGCAGCTTTTGCTCTTTGACTGTCTCTGTATTCTTCAACGTGGTTTTTGTGCATGTGATAAAATATATTAGTGGCGTCGGAGTCCGTTGTTGGGACCGAGAGCCGGAAAACTTTACAAACAGCTGCTGTCTGGTCCACGTCGGTCTTTTTATATTTAAACCACATCAATGAGACAGAAGTTGTCCCTCTTTTAGTTACAAGCTCCTCGGTTTGGGTTAGCTGGTTATCCTGTTGATTCTGGTCTAAAACGCGTCCACTACCGTCTGCCTCCATGTTTGTTTATGTGTTGCTGTGCGGTGCGTTCATGAACATCCCGTAAAGTGCATTATGCTGTAAAACTTCTATTGTGGCTTAAACGATAGATCTTTTTATCTGACGGTAGACATTTTCTATCATCCAGATGAAATATTTCGTCATAACGTACAGCCCTATGTGCAGGCATCCTCCACCCCGTCTGAGAGGGTGTTCTCCAGCTGGAGACGCAATAAGTCCAGAAAGATCAGCTATCCTTCCTGAAAAAGCAGATATGCTCATTTTTCTGCAGAAGAATTGTTAATTTTCCATAGTTGATGGTTGCAAAATTGCACAATTCCATTGAACTTGACTTGAGTTGTATTTGTTGCTGGCTGATGTAATTTTGTGTGTTCAGCTCAGATCCTTTTTAAAAAGAGAGTTGAAATGTTACATTCTTCTGGAATTGCACAGAATAATTTATGTTGTATTTTATGTTATTTCTACAAAATAATATTTTATTATTATTTTATACTTAGAAACTTTTTTTTCTGGGCACCCTGTGACCCGAGGCTCTGGTTTTCTTAAGAGCTCACTGTTGGATGTACAAGGTCATCTTACTTCTAAACTTGTATCTTACTCAAAGATATAAACCAGCTTCAAGCTAATAGATCTGTTTGTTCTCTTTTTTTTCAAATGAGAATTGATAAGAGAATCGATAAAGAATTGAATCATTATACAGAATTGAAAATGAAATCGGAAAAATCTTATCAATTCCCATCCCTAGTCAGGAGCCATAGAGCAGCGCCTCGTGCGTCACCCCCCCAGACACTGAACACAGTCTGAACACAGTCTGAACACAGTCTGAACACAGTCTGAACACAGTCTGAACACAGTCTGAACACAGTCTGAAAACCTGAATTTTCTCATCATCATTTTGCGTGTTGGGCATTGAGTGTCAAATCCTACTTGTCCAGGTGTTCTGACTGCAGAATTACCTGATCCGTTAGGAACAGATGCTTCTCCACATCGCCGAAGCGCTCAGCGATGGTCAGCAGCTCCTTCTTCTTCTCGTCCTCTCTGGGCAGGTTGGAGAAGAAAACCACTTTGCTGCCGTGACCTTTGCCGTCCCGAATAGGCCTGTCCATGGGCCGGTCTGATGAGCGTGAAGCTTTCTAAGGAACAGAACAGGGTCTGAGTGGAGCTGTGCTTGTGGTTGTGCTGAAGTGAAAGCAGCTGGCGGTTACCTCGATGGCCATGAGCCTCTGGGACAGGTAGAAGGTGACGGGTTTCCCATATAGAGACGCTGGGTGCTGATTGTAGTAGTTCACCATTTCCAGAGCTTCTTCGTGTGTGTCCATCTCCAGGAAGGCCTGAAACAGACACACCCCCACTGAAGGTAATGGGTGTGTGGTTCTGAATCCCCTCTTTTACTTCTCTCTAAAACAGTTCAACAGCATACTGAACCTCACCAATCAGGTCCTTAGACCCAGGCAGCTGATGGAGACCCCTGGAGCTTCTGGGTGTGTGCTTAAGTCTGGACCCTGACTGATGGGTCAGGTTGATAATGAAAGGAAGGACTCTGATTGGCAGAATGGACTCTGTAGTGTGTTAATGTGATGTTGCTATTTTGTGGTTGTGAAGTAAAAGGTTTAGTGTTGGTTTAGAGTAGGGCTGGGCAATAAAACAATAACAATATATACCTCAAAATAACTTTTCCTCAATAGAGCATTATGAGCAGGTTGATATAGAAAAACTGATGAACAGCCAATCGTATTAAGTGTTGCTCAGCGTTAGACCAATCAGAGGCTGGAATAGAGCTACAAAAGTAGCAGCTAACGCTAACGGCTGTTTGTGCAGCTGCTGCCTCTTCAGTAGCTGGAAGGTGGGAAAAATAAGTGATTTGAAAGACGCATCGTTGAAAAGAAGGGTCCGAACACTGAGATCTGTAATGAACAAAACTTTTATCCTTAAGGACTTTTTCGTTACCCAAGGCCTGAACTGTCTTTGTTGAACAGAAAGTTGGATCCCCACTAGGGTTGGGCGAACAGAAGAACCTAGTAATGATGGGCTGAGCCCATCGCCGCCCGTTTTTTCAAGAGCAATTTATTCGTCCCCCTATAAATTAATTTCTTAATTATTACAATGTTTGGTTGAAGTCAAAGGACGCAGTCCACATAAAAGTAATGTGATGTGAGGCCGGGCAGGGTGTACCAACTGCAATAACTACTGCAGCGATGAGGATGCTGGGCGGACTTGAAAGGGAGGTGAGTCAGTCTTTGGATGAACGGGGGGGTGCAGCCCTATTTCTGCACCCTTGGATCTGGTGGGGAAACATCACCTCGGTCCATGCCAAATCTACGCCCACGGACTGAATGATCCGTTGGTGTTTGAGGACATGGTGCCCAGGTGACGGGGGGAGAGGTCGATCGCAGCTGTAGTGAAGACAGCCAGAGGTGAGGTGAGCGTTTCCTGTGAGAGGAGGGGAGGCTAGCTGCCTCCTGTAGTTAGCCAGCGGGGTTGTTAGACAGACGCTGTGATCCGCGCCGATCATTCTGCTGAGGACCTGACTGAACCACCACCAGCCACACTGATACCTGGGGCGTTGAATGGCGCTGTGAGCTCAGACCCCGGGGCGGGTCAACATGGACATGTTAGTATGAGGGTTTTAACGGGAGGGTTGATTTTAGTGTTGTATGAACTAGAGCACTGTGAACTGCTAATAAAGGTTCTTGTTGGTTAAAACCAGTGGACTCAGTGATTATTAGAAGGTTCTGACAAGGAGGGCGGCATTTCTGTCCCTGCAATGCAAACCCACAATATTTGACACTGGTGTCAGAACCAGTCCAGGAGGAGTCAGCCGCTGAATGTAACAGAAAGCTTTTCAGGTGTAGGTCAGATTAGGGTGAATCACTGGGATGTGTTCACTGTTCTCTGGCAGAGCTCGGGAAGTTTATAGTGACTTAGCAGAAACTGAGAAGATGAATTAGACTGGGTTGAAAGCAGCCATTGCTGATGTTGTTTATTGCTGTGATATCTTTGTTTTGTCTGTTTGTTCTCCCTCTTTCTGCAGGTCTAGAAGCAGATTCTTCATATCTCTTGTTCTCTTCTCTTTCTGTTAACCCCCCACCCCTCTGTCTCTACCCTTCTCCTTCATTTCCGTCTCCGTGTCGTCTCTGTGCTGCCATTACAGTGGGTAGTTTTAATTCATCTGAGTGTTTGCACTGGAACTGAAGGGCTGAACTCACACACACGACAGAGGAGGCCTGTGTTCCTACCTTGTTCTTGAGGATCAGGTGCTCTCTGAGGCGCCCGAACGGCTCGGTGAAGGCAAACAGCGTCTGGTTGCTCAGAGGCTTCCTGTCGTACTTCACCACCACCACTCTGCTCCGGAGCTGGAAGGAAGACGACGTTTAGCATCAACCCCACAGGAGCACCAGTGCAGCTGAGTTTGGACTCACCAGATTCTGTCCCAGAGGGTTTCCAGATGGGCTGCGACCTGCGCCTCCTCCTAACACAGACAAGATAACAGTAAATTAAACAGCGCCACCTAGTGGCCGCTTGTTTCAGCAGCTCAGCTTTGTTTCAGCTGATTTTTGTTTTTTGAAAATCTCTTTGTTTTCTGATTGAAGGCGTTGCTTTAGCAGTTATGTGCAGTTTACCAGGTTCACTTAGGTTTTACCTCTGTCCATAAAGGTAACGTTGACTCCTCAATGATTAAATCTAGTAAACATTAAGTTCTTCATTAGTACCAGACGAGTAACCTACTGAAAACGTGTTCAAAGAGCTTCAATCAGCTGAAACTTAAAATGTTTTAACTTCATGTTTCTCATGAACGTGTCATGGCTGAATGTCTGATGGACGATCCTCCAGTGTGGACACCTGTCCCTCAGGTGGACACCTGTCCCTCAGGTGGACGCCTGTCCCTCAGGTGGACGCCTGTCCCTCAGGTGGACGCCTGTCCCTCAGGTGGACGCTTGTCCCTCAGGTGGACGCCTGTCCCTCAGGTGGACGCCTGTCCCTCAGGTGGACGCCTGTCCCTCAGGTGGACGCCTGTCCCTCAGGTGGACCTCCTGTAGTTTGGTCTCTAGGTCTTTGGCCTTGGCTAGATGTTCAGTATTGTAGGAAAATGTTACAAACTATGTACAAAGCTAATACCTGACCAATAAACACTCAGGAAATGTTTAAAAATAGTAAATAGTTATAATTTAAAAGGAACTGAAGTCTTTAAGAGAATTGAGTATTTCTGTAAAGGGAGTGAAATTATAGAAATAAAAGAATCAAAGTCATTAATTGTATTGTTTAAATGAGGTCTAACTCTGGGCTACCACATAACCGTAATTGGGGTGCACATCATTTTTTCATGGAGGTTCTCAAGTGAGGACTTGGGACTCATGCTCGGTATGCAGACCCTCGCTATCAGTGGGAGGGAGTGGGGTGCAGCATGTGTGCATCGCTCCAGGTATCAGTGTCGTGGCGTCTGACACACCTCCTCCTCCTCCTCAGGGCCTTCGGACCGTGGAGCTGGTTGTTGCCGTCGTTTGAGGTCCTTTGACAGTTTTGTGTTAGGGTTAGGGTCTGCAGCGTCCCCAGTGGGAGCGTTCATTCTCCACTCCCAGTTGGATGTGAAGCCCGTCAGCTCGTGAGATGCGTGGGCGTTACTGCAATGGCAGGATCCACAGAAGCGCCTTCAGGCCGAGGGGTCCAGTAGCACACATGACATCTGGTGCACTTGAGGACTGGTGCACCAGTTCTGTGCAGCCCTGCCTATAGATGTGTTAAAAATCAGAATATTTATACATATATATATATCCAAGTCCTGATCCGGAGGTAACATCTGATTCCAATCAAGTCTGAAACCATGTGATCAGGCCTGATTTCTGATCACGTGATCAGCTCGGGACATCCCTAATAATTATTTTTAAATATTAAAGTTGATGATCATCTCGTCTGATGATCAGTTTGCTGCTGCCAGATGCTGAAAGGCAGCAGGTGGAGTAGACACCTGGTCAGAGCATTTATCATGTTGTTTATAGATTTGGAGCTTCTGTCCATTTTGGGAGTCTTTAGCAGGACAAAGGACCCAGTGAACTGGACCAGGGTCTGACCTAACCTGGACCAGGGTCTGACCTAACCTGGACCAGGGTCTGACCTAACCTGGAGGTTGTGCTCCTTATCAGATCATTGGTCATAATTTTCAGAAGTTCAGCTTTTTAACTTGATGAAAAGTTGTTAATTGTTCTTTTAATTTCCTCTCCTCATCCACTACACCTAGTTCATGTGACTAGCCTAGCATACTCTCCTCTGACTGCAGCACACAAGAAATATCTGGACCACAGCCAATCAGAAGGAGGACCGGATCCGGCCTGCGAGCCACATATTGTGACTCCAGAGCTTTAGTTCTTAGGGTTAGGGTTGTCACACCAGTCAGTGAGGTATCCTCTGCGCAGGTCATCATAAAACGACGGTGATCTGCCTCCAGCTGCTGCTGGCTGCTCATGAGGCAGAGAGTTTAGCAGCATGACCGCCTGAACCGCAGACTCATCCATAGACATCGATGTGGTCCTTTAAGATCTGTATTTGAGTATCTAGGGTCTAATGTGTGTCTCCACAGAGAGAGGGTTTTTTTGTTTGTTTGTTTTTTCAAACAGCTGGTAGCACCAGTGGGACCTGGGGATCCAGACTCCAATGTCTCTCTGCCCGGCTTTCAGCAGACAGAGATTAGAAGAGGAGCAGAAAAAGCAGAGGAGGTGGATTATCAGCTGGTCAACAACAGATGATGTAGTCCAGGACCTGCTGCTGTGGAGGATCATCTCTGAAGACCAGATCCTGAACTGAGATCTACATTCAACAACAGAGTGTCTTCAGTCAGAGGCTCCTTCAGATCTGCTGCAGCGCAGAAGATCCTTCCTGTCCATCAGAGACCACTACAGGAGATCCTTCCTGTCCATCACAGACCACTACAGGAGATCCTTCCTGTCCATCTCAGACCACTACAGGAGATCCTTCCTGTCCATCTCAGACCACTACAGGAGATCCTTCCTGTCCATCACAGACCACTACAGGAGATCCTTCCAGTCCATCACAGACCACTACAGGAGATCCTTCCTGTCCATCACAGACCACTACAGGAGATCCTTCCGTCCACAGCTAGAACATCCCACAGTGACTTGATGATCTCTGTTTAATTAATGATTTTAGATTTGGTTTGTTTTTAGGAAACCACCTGCAGACTAGAACCTGCTGCTGAAAACTTCAACACTTAATAACCATCAGTTCGTTTGTCTCCAGGTGGGAGAGTCTCACCCCAGCTGGAGGACATCCTTCCGGTGGATCCTGGAGACATGGGAGGAGGTCCGAGCAGGCCTGCCGACAGGTTGGGGGTGTCCCGGTGCCCCCCGCTGCAAAACAACCACAGAGTTACTCAGTAAACCACCAGCTGGACAACGCTCACAGATCTTCACCAACGAGGAGCGAGTTTGGGACAGTTCTGCTTCCAGACACCAAAAACCTCCAGTAAGTGGTTTTAAACCCATGTGATTGATCTACAGTCAAAACAAAGAAGGTTTTCTAAATGAATCACCAGTTTAGAACCTAAAAGCACCAAGTCCAGAACCTGTAACGGTCCAGACCAGGTAAATCCTGAGTCTGATCCATTACAGCTACTCCTGAAAACAGTTGTTGACATCATGAATGAGACCTGGAACGTTCTACCTGTGAGGGAAGCAGCTGGTCAGGTTCCTACTGAACAGAACAGAACCCTCCCAGCTGGACTTGGGTCTTACCTTCTGCCTGAAGCTGTCCCAGGCTCCCACTCCGGGTACCTAAAGAACACAACGTTCATTAAAGGCTGCGGTCACTTCTCATTCAGGACAAAACATGAGGCCAGGGTCCAGGTCCTCCCTCAGCCCTGCCCCCTTCATTTCTAGTGTTTCAGATTTTATTCTTTTGCCAAATAAAACTTGACGTCAGTCTGTTCCATTTGATTAACTGTTTGGGGGACACCTCACTCCGTAGAGCTAAAAATAAGTTTAGGCAGCATGACCATTCTTATTAAGTCTGATGACCCAAATCAAAGGGTCTGAATGAAGGAATGTGGACTTTTTTGGTTCCTTGAAGACGTTTCTCTTCTCTACTGATGAGTTTTGTCAGTTCTAGAAGTCCACTTGTCTTCATTCTCCACTTTTGAATGAACATGACCTGGATGACTGAGAACCTTCAGCAGCATAAAGATCATTAATGTTATGGTTCCCTGATACAAGCCCAAAGAATAGAGACACGAGAATGACTCCTTAGGACTGATACCGACAACTTACAGCACTATTGTTACCTGCAAATATGTCTTTTTTTAAAAGTATTTGATTATAATGTCTGATATGAATTAATATTTTTAGTCATTTAAACTGTATTAATTTAACACTATCATTATCTGATTTTCCATTTTATTTCTGATCTTATTTTATTAGTTTTCTTTTTGATTATTTTTTCACATTTTGTATTTATTTAATACAATGTGTTTAATTAACTCACATTTCATTTTTTTTTATTCTGTATTTATTTATTAATCTTTTATATATTTACTGTCACTTTACCATACATTGATTTATTTCCTCCTCTTTGCATTTTCTCCCCTCCTATTTTCTCTTTGTCTGTTTATTTACAGGTTTCTTTACATCATTTCTTTTTCCTTCTGACTCCTTGTGACAAAGTAAACTGGTGAAGGGGGGAGAGGAGGGGAGGGGAGGGGGAGCCTGGTGGGCGGGGATTCAGAGTCAGCTCCTCTCCTCGGTCAATCCGAGGTCTGTGTGTTGAACCAGATCAGAGAGTCAGTGGGTGAAGTTGGTGGTGAAGTTACTCTGAAGTTGGATATAGACAGTCAATCCAACGGCCAGCGAAGGCTTTTTATACCAAATGATGTCACAGAGACGCGAGCAGCATGACGCCTCTTCCGTGGGTCCGTGCACGGCGTTGCGCTGTCTCTGTGACATGTACGGTATGAACAGCCATGCCCTCCCCTGCTCCTCCTGTGCTTGTAGGAAGGGCGGGGGAGAGGAGGAGACATAAGAGTGGATTTTCAGGGGAAAACGGTGTGAGTGAGCAGTTTGAGCTTTTATTATCCTTTTTTATCTGTGAATTTTTAATGATCAGAATCATAACTGTCCATTATCGGCCGATAATTATCTGTAACCGATATTATTGTGCATCCCTACCAAAGAATCACCTCTATGGGCAGAAACTTGTGTCATCAGAAACTGAATTTGAATTAGTTATATTTGAATTTGTATTGCTCGGATTGAATCTGAATTGTTCAACTTGAATAAATGCTTTGAAAAAATGAATCTGAATTACTAATTTGAAATTCAATTTATTTGTTTGGAAAAGACTTTCACTAAATTGAAACTGAATTTAATGTTTTGAAACTGACTTCATTTGCTTTGAAACTGCATTTAATTCAAGTGAAAATTCAGTTTCAATAGTTTCTGTTTCAGTTCCCACCGTTCAGATTCAGTTTTACAATTCAATTTCAAAACTTAAATTCACTTTTCTGTGCCACACATCCGGGTCCTGAGAAAACTCCAGCTCAATCGAGTGCAGATAGACCGATCAGCGTATAAACAACTGCGTCCTCCTGACCGATCGCCCCAGCTCCACAGTGTAATCTCTCTGTCAGAGCAATGAAGCTTCAGGGCGTTTATTAAATCATAACTCACTAAATACTAAACTGATTTTCACGCTGTTTCTTTGCTTGTTACTTACAGTTACAACTTTAAACTTTATGAAATTGGTTGTTAGTTCTTTTTAGGTCTCTC